>JNBR01000480.1:0-89927 GCA_002081595.1 Achlya hypogyna
CGCAGGCACCTACGCAAGCACCTACGCAGGCTCTGACTCAGGCACCGACTCATGCCCCAACGCAGGCTCCATGGACCGAGCCTGCAACAATTGCGCCATCGCCCGCTCCTTGGACCGAGGCTGCCACAGTGGCGCCTTCGCCTGCTCCTTGGTCCGAGGCACCATCACCAGTTCCGTCGACGAAGAGTGCTCCGTCGCCGGCACCGTGGACGGACGCCCCATCACCAGCGCCCTCAACGGGTGTGCCAAGCCCAGCTCCTTCGCCAGCCCCATGGACGGACATTCCGGCAACGGAAACCGTGATTGCGGCCTCCGACGCAACGTTGCCTTCCACCACGCCGTGCACCATGACCCCGTGCCCGTCAGCCGATGGGTCGTCGGCAACGCCGTGCCCGGGTATGTCTACGTCCTCGCCTGCGTCGACGCCTTCGCTGCGTTTGTCGTCGACCACCGAGTCGCCCAACCACCTCGTGAGCGTCAGCAACGCTGGCGGCGAGACATCCACCGCCAGCGTGTTCGGCTACATCATCGCTGGCGTCGTCGCCGTCGCCGGTGTGGTCGCCGTTGTCCTCATCGTTCGCGTGGTCCGTCGACGTGTCTCGGACAGCAAGCGCATTGACTACGATGGCCGGCCTTCGCAAGAAATTGTCGTCTTCACCCCCAGCGGCGACCGCATTCTGTAAATGACGGCTAGGATGTATATGTGTGCGTGCTAATCTTATAGTTTTCTATTGTCCACTTCGTGATTGCCAACCACCAACTATTGTCTTTAGTGTCGAGAGTGCCTTGTGTTAAAGTAGACAATGCGACTTCACTCTGGTTGACAGGAAGTTCCAAGAAATGTATCAACTTGATACATTTCTTCCTGTAGTCTGTCGCCAACTTTGGCGACGGCTGTCGTCTGCAGTGCGGGGAGACTTCCTTGAGGTAGCTTTTGGCTTGTTCGGTCCATCTCGCCCCTTGTTCACGAACGCGTTCGATCTCGAGCATGAGCATAACGGTGTCGTTGCAAGCTCGTCGTCCAAGGATTGGCACAGGCCTTCAAGGCCGGCAGCAGACACACCGTAGCACCCCTCAAGCTCAAGCCCATGCCGAAATTCGACATCCATTGATTGATTCGACTTGGGCACGATTGCCTTGCATCCGTCGGAGGTGTCGCTGGGCATAGAACATCATCGCTTGTTCCTGTCGAATCGAGCGAACGATGCTCAGCGCGGGAATCTTCGGGCGGTTGCTACATCAAATGCAAGCCACCGATTGAGAGCAGTGCGGTCTCAAAAAGGTGGCAGCAGAGTTACATTTGCCACCAAGTCCTCAAACATGATGAACCTGTGGTGTATCCTTGGTGCCCTTGTCGCCGCGGTTTCGGCCGAGCTGTGTGTCGTTGAGCCTGCGTCGTACGCCGCGGTAACCGACAGCTCATTGGCGTCGGCGATCGCAACGCTGAAGCAAAACCCCATCGGGACGTGGATCAATGATGATGGCAGCAACCATGTACCCGGTATCCTCTCGCAATGTGCTGGGGCGACGCCCGTATTTGTTATTTACGGGCTCCCCAACAAAGACTGCTCCGGTGGCTACTCCAACCGCGGCACCAACAAGAACGCTGACGACTACCGCAACTGGATCCAAAACATCGTCACAACGGTTGGTAGCGCCGACGTTATCTACATCGTTGAACCCGACGCAGTGGGCCTCATCTCCCAGGGTACCTGCGCTATTGATAACGGGTATGAAGCCAACGTCGCTACAGCAGTGAAACTCCTCTCGACGAACGCCAACGCCCAGATCTATGTTGACCTTGCGGCGTGGGCCGAACAACCCAAGGCCGTGTCGGTGCTCAAGGCGCTCCAGAGCGCGGGCCGTGTTAAAGGTGTCTCTATCAACACGTCCAACTACCATAGCACAGCAGAAATGGTGACCTTGTGCAACTCGTACTCGGCCGCACTTGGCGGCGCGCACTGCATCATTGACACGTCCCGCAACTTCAATGGATCACCGCAAAACGAATGGTGCAACGCACGGTCGGCGGGCATTGGGGCGCCCCCAACCTCAGACACAGGCAACTCTCTTGTCGACTACTTCCTTTGGCTCAAGGTGCCTGGCGAAAGTGATGGTATCTGCAATGATGGTGGCCGGACCTCCGACGCTATGGTTGGTCCGCCCGCAGGTCAATTCTTTGCGAAGCAACTGGCGAATTTGTGGGACCAAGGCTTTTACGTGGTTCAGAAAGGTATGCCGAAGATTGGTGCCGCACAACCACCGTCCGCACAAAGTCCCCAGCCAAGTCCAGCGCCGTCCGCGACGCCTAGTATGACACCGGCTTCGCCGCCACCCGAGAGCGCACCGTGGTCGGACTCCGGCTCGTACACGTCGCCAACTGATGTGCCTTCCCCGCAGTCATCCCAACAACCAAGTTACGCCCCGTCGCCAGTGCCTTCGCCGGCGCCGTCGCCCGTGTCATCGTCAGTGCCCCAAGACACCTCAGTGTACCCAAGTCCCCAGCCGTCACCACAGCCGAGCCCTGCAGTCTCGAGCCAAGTCCCAACGCCATCGCCAAAATCAGAGGGCTTGTCGTGGCACGACTCTGCTTCGAGCTCCGACTACTTGTGGAGCGCCTCTGGATCAGGCGGCAGCGCATCGTACGGAAGTAACTTTTTCGGTTCGTCCGCCAGCGGGCCTTACGATGGGGACACCGGCTACAAGACTGTGACGTTCAGCACAGGCCTTGGCTTCTCGACTGAGTCGCCCACTGTTGCCGTAGTTCTTGTGCTTGTTGGTGTCCTCCTCGGCGTTGTCGCTACGGTAGTTGTGACCAAGCTGCTGCGCCGGCGTGCTGCCTGGAGTCGCGGTCACGAGTTCAAAGAGCGTGTTACACAAGGCATCGTTGTCATCACTCCAGACAACCGCACCCTGTAGGCAACCATCCCTTGGTCTGTATTTCATAGCTAGTTTTTTTGAAGTTGTCCAAGGTTATTATTCGTTCCATGTAAATCTTGTTTGGGATGAAACCCGAGTGGTATCCATCATACTGTCACGCACTTCATCACAAAGGTTGATGTGGGCTTTCCGTTGCACGACTGTGCACTGGATCATGGTCCATGCCTGCAAACTCCAGATCGTTGTCGTCACCATGCAGCACGAAAGTTACTACGACAGCCGAAAGTAGCAGCCTGCACCAAAGGCTATGGAATAAAGCGACGGTCACGCCATTTCAATAACTCGTGGCTGCACACACATATACACGAACGTCCGGGTAATTTCAATTTATTTGGCCACGCTCTAATTACCATGGCATTATCTCTCACCGATGTGTACATTTAATACTGTACAAGCATATTTGGGCACCACAACTATTTAGGTTGACAGAATGAAGCAAAATGCTTTTGGTCGTACAGGGTTGATGCCAATAAAACGAAACAATTGTCAGGACATCTCGGTAAGTTGCAGCCGTTAAATGGTGAGCTCCTCGGACAAAATACATGGATGTTGGAGACATGCGGCGAAATGTCAAGCGAAACGAAGCAAATTTACTTGGCAGGACAACACTTGAAAGTCCTATGCGTTGGACTTGTATACATTTTTTCTATATTTCGTCCCTCGTCGTACACTTTACAGTCGTTGACTATTCTTGCGTTAATACGGTGAAGTCTTTTTGTTACTGGACATCACTTCGCAATGGAATGCAGCACACCGCCCTGCCACGTCGATGTCCCCAAAATGCAGTCATTGTATTCTACGCGAAGTATCCAAGAGTTAGGCGTGTTTTATTATGACAATATTGTATTAGTAGCATTTGAACGAGGACAACACAAGTGTGGGCTACGTTACTACGTGCTGCTACTTGCAGTCAGTCGTATCTCGAGGGGTGTACCTAAACGCAACCACACATTGCAACGCGCAGATGTTCGGGCGCAGGGCGAGGACAGTTTGCTGTCGCGTGTTCGTCGGTGTCGGTTAAACGATGCAATCGTTCGAAACCGTTGGGGAACGTTTTGATGGGGCTAGCGCTCCAGTAGCATGGCCGAGAAAGCTTCGTGGATCACCTGCGACGACGGGCAGGGTGGCACGTACCTCTACAACCCCGTCACGATGGAAGTCCAAAGGCCGCGCTCCTTGGACGATCTGGAGCGGCAGCTGCAGTTCCACCGGGCGTTTGGCGCCGCGAGTGGCCACCTCAGCCCTGTATCGTTCGCAGAGCAAACACACGCTCTTATGACCGGCGAACTCAGTGACGACGAGGACTACTTTGACGACTCGTTCATAGCACCCGAGCCCACTAGCCCCCCAAAGGAACTCCAAGTCACAGCCGATGCCGACACCACAATGGATCATGAATATGATGACGACGACGACTTTCTGAGCCAAGTGAATCTTCAAATGTCTTTTGCAACCGAGACAGCCGCGGTCATTGTCACCCCGCCTTCTGCTCCGTTGCCCAGTGTGGCGGCTACCCCAACATCCGAGAGTCGCTGTGAGGTCGACGTTCCCGAGACCGCCGCAGAAGAACTTGAAGGCGAAAGCTTCATGGTGCCGGGCATTGAAGCACCAGATACCGCACACCCTGATCAGAGTGACGGTAACAATGCTCAGGAAGCGACAGAGCCTGTCGAAGAGCCTGCCCCAATCGCACTAGCGCGAATATCGACAACACCAAAGCTTCAAATCGAGACAAGCCATTCTTGTACCCCAATTATCGCTGACGGAGGAATTGGCGTCTCACAGTCGCTTGAAGTACTCCCTGCCTTGAGCGCTTCGACACCAGCACCGCAGCCGTCCACGTCAATGCCCGACTTGTTCGTCTGGCCATTGGAGCTACTGGCTATGAGGCCAATATCTCCCGCCAACTTACCGCACCTGCATGGTTTCGAGCCACCACCATCGCCCTCGATAAACAAATGCCCTCCCGAGCCTCCACCGACGATACACCCACGACCACCGCGGCCCAAAGCCGTTGTTAAGGCGCGCTACAGTGCGCCTATAGACAGGTTTTCAGTCGTCCTCACACTTGGCGTGTAGCGGAAATGGTCGAAAAACATACGAAAAATCGCAACCCCCAGAGTGACGAACAGGTAGCTAACTCCCTTGGCGCTGTTGTCACTCGTAAACAGGTTAAGGCATGGCTTGAAAAAAAGAACGCCGAGCACGCCAAGCTCAAGGCCATGCAGGCAGCACAAGACCCCGACCTTGTCGAAGCCGAGAAAGCGCGCCGTCGTGCCGAAGCGCAACGTCAATTTGAGCTTTGGAGCAAAGAAAAAGCCAAACTGCACAAGAAGCTTCTCCATGAAAAACAATTGACCGAGAAGCATCGAGTTAAGGACCACCACCAGCTCATGTTGGAGCACCGAGCCGAGATCAACGAGGTTCAAACCAAGACAAAGGTCTTTGCATCATTCGCCGAGGACTTGAGCCCACACCAACTAGGAACGGCTGCAAGCCATTCAGAACGAAAAGCACCATCGCATTAAGCACCAACGCCACAAGGTTTCACATGACTCTAACATTACCTCATCCATCTTCTGTAGGCTAAGAAGCTCGTTCAACAGCGTCAGGCCCGAGAATTGCAAGAAACCATGGAGCGTCTCGACAAGATTGAAAGCGTTCTCGCCAACGTAATACACCGCCACCCCAGACTGCCCCCCGATGAGCCCTAGCCCTCGCTCTAGTAATTATTAAACGGATTCTTATGAAAAGAACGTCTTTCCGTGACTACGGACCGAAGATGGCGCCGAACGGGCCTGGCCGCGAGGCACTTGTCGAGGAAAGTAAGACACAATTGAGCCGGCGCTGGCGCGGGTGCGGCTGGCATCGATCGACCCGCGGGATGACCGAGACGAGTGCGTCGAGAGCGTTCGGGGCTCTGAAAGCGTGGGGTCATCACCACGGCCAACGAGCAGCTTCGTAAGGGCCCACGACCGGCGCGTTGGCAATGGGGACGACGTAAAGCACTCGGCACAAAGCACCAACGAAAATACCTTGTACGGCAAGTGGACGTCCCACTCATGACTGCACCGCCGGCAAACGGGCTACTCAAGAATCTAAAAGAAGGCGAGGCTGCATCGAAAGTACCTCTCCACAGCACTCGCAGTGCGCATAGTGCTTCCAGGGCTGAAAGCGGCGCCGACAGACGCGGCAGTTCTTGGCGACGACAGACGGTTCACGCTTGGGGACAAAGGTGCCGGCGTCAATCTTAGTCTTCCACCGTTCAAGGCAAATATGCTCTTCGAGGTTGAGGATCTAAATGAAGTGAATATGTAGCTCATTCCGTGAATCAGCGCGTACATGGGCCGCCTGTCGATCATTGATCTTGGTGTTAAGAAATGACGGCACCTTGCCTTGGGGGTTCGTTACGTACACGAGATAGTAGTCCCACACGTCGGAGACCTCTGTTTCCATGAAAACATTGCCTGACTATATCGCATGTGACTGGACTTGCGCAAGGGAATTTACGTACACGCACGATCTGGCCACGACGGAGGTTGTGCGAGGCTTCGAGCGACGGGCAGTGGGCGATTTCGATTGAATGCAGTGTCCGAACGAGGCCACGTCGCCGCTCATGCGTGAATGGCTCTTCGAAGGTAAACTCCTTGATGGCCTATGTACCGTAGATAAATTTAAGATTAATGGGCGTCGAGCGTACCTCGATGTAGCACCCGTCCCGGTTGGCAAAGAGAAGCGGCATCTCGACGGCAACCCAGTGGATGCCCACGTACAGAATGTCAAGCCTTGTACCATGGTCAACTAGCGTATGCAGCGTCGCGCGGTCGAGCACCGACGTTGCGGCCACCTGCCCATACGTGCGCAGCTGCTTGGGTGAGCGCAGGTCAAAGAATGCGATGAGTTCATCCAGCGATGCCTCAACGCGCGCGACAGCCGTCGTTCCCTGCAACGAAGCATCAATGATGTCGGGGCCGTGATGCATCTAATGTCATGGCTATGAGCTCTGCTCTTAACAATTGAGTGCGTCTACTTGTGCAAAGCGCTTCGTGCGCGGGTGACGGAGCGTCCGCGTAGGTGCCATCGCCGCCATCGCGAGCGCATTGCGCACCGTGTTCTCGCAAGCCTCGTGCGCCTCTTCGACGAACTTCTCATGCTCGACCGGCGACAGCGGTGGGCACCGAAAGTATCGCGGTGGCAGGGGCAGCAGCATTGCGCAAGATCGAAAATGCCACTCTCGAGCAACAGCGTTCGGATGTCATTACGTATCCGGATTTTACCGGATACATACGTGACTAAAACCACGCAACGTCATTCATTTGTTGGCCTGTCTCGGGGACGTGACAGGGCATCGCCACTTAAGCGAGCCCCTGCAGTTGGGTGGCGAAAGGACGTAAATAAAGAAGCGACCACGACTGGTGTGGTGGACGTGCAACGGCTCTTTGCTTTGAAAACAATGTAAACTCTCCTTACAGTGCGAGTCAATGGCCCCAAGAAGGTCTCTTGAAGCTTGCTTGGTCGTGATGTCGGTTGCACTGACGTGCTTGGAATCCTGCCATGATTCGGTTTTCTCTGATCGAGTCCAGCACATTTCTGCCTTCAAATGCTCGGATTCAAGGTGTGATGCGTCGCAGGCTGCACCTGAGAACGTCAAATTGTTATAGTTGGCCGACACCGTACCAGTCGAATCCTGGTGGCGGGAACATGCAATCGTTGGGTGTTTTAATTGCATGGAATAGACTTCTCACTTGAGCAACCGACAAGCAATCCAATTATCCAAATTTTGCCGCATAGCGGGTTACTCGACCATAAAACATATTCACAATATTAGAATAAATTTTTCGCAAGGGGTTGGATATACTGTTTGGGGCTTGAGCACCATCCCCGCAACGCGGTGTGATCGGCCTGAACGAGGCGTATGATAGCAACTGCGGCTCCATTTTCAGCTACTCATACCATGGATGCTGGAACCAGTCGCCGTGCTTACGTGTGGTCAAATGACATTGAGCTTCAACGAACAATAATCTCAACAAAGCAGCACAAATGTACCACAGGCCATGACGTAAGGGAAGCTTTATAAATTTGAACCGCTCTCCGTCACATCATTTACTGCACGCAAAAACGGCAATTTGAAATCATTGCTCTGCACCCAGTGAGAATATCCCGATTTGCTATCGTCCGTAGGAATAGGTGCAGGCTTCGGGACGCCAAAGCCTCGATTTGCACGTGGACTCCCGCTAATCGTACTAATTAATGTACAAGTTCGGTACCTGAGGTATCGTCATTCTTCACGCTTTTCAACACACTAAATTCTTCTCTTTATTATCCGTGTTAATTGAGTTTGTGGTTCCATATTTTATTGCTGGAACAACCTTTCTTTATGATAATGACGGGGGTATGTTAGATGGCATTCTTGTTTGGCTTTAGGGTTGGTGCGGGCGGCGGGTATAATGCAAAGGTAGACCCAGACGTTTGTTCCAAGATCATTGATTGCGGCATGTAATGTTTCATCGTCTGCGAGTTGGTCGAGCCGGCACGGCAAGTGGACGCGGATGGCGCAGGCGGCGTCGCTGAGCAGTGTCGGCTAAAAGTTGGTCAGAACGAAAGATTTTGTCGTTGTGACGTCCAAATGTAGAACCAGGTTGCGACTCGCATGATGGCGGTTTGCCCGAGCGAGTGCGGAGCGGCGAACTGAGGTTGCTGGCCGACCAAAGATAAGATCAACAAGCGATGTCGATCGCACGAGCTCAAGTTTTGCTGATAGTAGGTCGAGCGTGACCTCGCCACAGAACAGGCACGTCGTCGGGGCATCAATGAAGTGGTGTAGTTGGAATTGAAGGGACAGGGCACCTGTCCACTACATTGTCCGGAGCTAGGCCAAATTATAATCTAGTGTCGTATCAATAGTGCGTTCATTGATTCACATAGTGTACTAGTATATACCTGCCAGCCATGAGCATGACGTATAATACACGGCACTAGCGCATTTCCAACTGCCTGGAGGCAACACGCATTCGGCACAAATAAAGGCTGTACTGAGGCAAAAGTACTCTATCTATCTATCCGCCGACCTGGCTTCAGGCTTGGGAAAGCGAGAGCTAGGTCGGCTTGACGTCTTGCACTATTAGAAAGCCGGGATCCAGGAATCTGACTCCTGAATCCCCTGGGCGCTGGCGCAATCCGTCATTCAGTGCACCTGTTGTCGCATTACGTGAAACCGCCGATGTCGCTGATCGTGATGACGTGGCAGTTCTATAGCGCACAGACATCAAGTGATCAAAATGCGTCTGTATTTGAACATTTTGGAAACAATTAACAACTCAGCTAAATCAAGGCATCAAAACGTTGCGAATCGACGACGACACGATCGGGGTAAATGGTGACGGCATCTTGGAACACGCGATCCCTCTCCATCTCGTATGCAGCGTATACCCGCCGAGCATACACTGTTTCAAAGAAGGTCGTGTCGAAGCCCGAGCACAGCGCAAGCAGAGAAAGCTGTCGCATATCTGAGTCAGGCACTTGGGCCAGCGGTGAGCTCTCGTCGATGATGTGTACTAACGTAATGGGCACGTTGCTCGACGACCATTCAGGTTGTACTAGCCGGAGATCGTGCATTCGCCGCACGTTGGTACTGTCCGTTAAGAACGCACCAAGCCTACGGTAGAAGTGAATGAGTTTAGCTCCGGCTACCGAGTCGACGGTACTTGAAGCGGCACTGACAAACTTCTCCGACGTTACGAACGTTGAGCGCCCGAAACACTAGGCAGCGGGAGCCGTACATATGCGTGAGCAGAATTTGTTTCGAGAACTTGATGTGGGCATGAGGCTTGGCGAATTTTGACCAGCAAATACCTAGGATTATGCGTGAATGAGGGAAGTGGAGTCCAACATTACCGGTGAAGATAGCCGAAAATGTCAAGCCGAAGATAGCTTCGGCAGCAATGACGGCGTTATGATAGATGTTGTTGGGGGAAGGTCCAATCGTGCCGTAACCGATCGTTGAAATGGAGTGCACGCTGAGGTAGAAGCAGAGTTCGTACTTGGAATTGTGGTCCGTGAGGCCATCGAGAACAAAGAGGCCTTGATCAAACTACTCGATCGATGAGTCACGAAGAGGACAGCCAGTAGTCTCACCCGAACCCAATGGAGGAATCCAAAGAAGAGCGACAACGTCAAGAAGATGCTCATGTTGACTCCCACGATTGGAAGCCAGTGGGCATTCATGATGCGGTAGAACAAATATTGGCTGCCAAACGGTGTGTTTTTCGGGACGACAGCAGAGGCTTCCTCCACGACGGCGTACGCGCTACGATCGACGACGACAGACACCCTATTGTGTGCATGAGTTTAACCGCACAGTGGAGCATCGTACTGGGTGATGTCCGACAGGCGAGCTTCATGTAGCATCGCTTCGAAGGTGGCCTCCACATGGCGAGTTGGTCCTGGGGCTGCACGCTGCCGAGGCAACTTGGGCAGCTTCGCCGGAGCCGCAGGTTGCAGGTCGAAAGGCGCTTCCTCCAAGGCGTGCAACTGGTCAAAATCCAACGTCAGTTCCTTGCCCGAAGCGTGCACCATGCGGGCGAAGCGGTAGCCCACACGCACATCGTGGCTCGAGTATGAGCACTGGTCCAGGACGCTGCCATGGCGGTTTGAGTCGACAGCCTGCATGGTTACTTGGAGAACAAAGTTCGTGCTCGGGTCGTCGGTAAGAAGACAGCGGAGCGGACTTGCGTCGTCGATCACATGTACGAGATCAAGCACGAACCGGAAGAAAATGAAGTTTGACTGCTTGAGGGTGACGGGGTACCGCTGCAGCACAGGTGTCATGGAACCCTACAAGAATGGTCGTAATCAGCGCCGCGCTAGCCGAGGCATCATACTGGAAGTAGCGTGGAAATGTGCACCTCGGCTTGAAACGACACGTCGAGGAGGACGTCTCTGTCGACGCGGAGAGACGGGCTGGGGTTGGCTACGCGCAATACGAGGGCTGGGCGGCCGTCGCTGCCGTGGGGATGCACGACGCACACGTTACTAAAGGCGACGCGCAGCTTGGGAATGGAAATCTTGGAATAGAGCAGACCCCCGATCGCGGGAAGCAACATCATCGAAACAAAGGCTTCCGTTAGAATCACGTAGTTGCCGCACCGATCCATGGGGTACACGATACCGAAGCCGATAGTCGAGAAGGCCTGGTAGCTCATACTGAGACCTTCTTGGATCGTGTCACAGTCCCTGCACACAAAGTAGAACACGCCACCGAACGCCACAGTGACAGAAAAGTACAATGTCGTAAGGAAAAGCCACAGCCGAGGCCAACTCAGGTGCAAGAGCATGTACACGAGGTCCTTGTACATGCTGCGCGGACTGCCGTGCACCCACGTGATCGGTTTGCCAAGAAAGCGCTGAACAGCGGCGGAGCCGGGCGTTGCCATTGATGTTGGAAAGAGTCCCCCGTGGCCGTTAGGCAGCGAGAGCCCAAGCCATGAGTATTCCCAAGGGCTGGCAACCTCCATGTTTGCTTGACAAAGCTTTTACCGGAATGATCGAAGCAAGCATGCCGGACGTTCATCCCACTCTGTTCGCCGCTCACGATGAAAACCTTGCGATCGCGGCGTTCAGTGGCATTGCGAGTGCAATCTGCACCATTAGCACACGGACTCGCTGGCCTGCACGCGGTGGAGCGGTCTATCTCATGGCGCCACTCGCTCGGAGGCGGCGCATAAGCGAGGATGTATAAAAGGAGACGAGTTCTCTCCCTTGACGCTGTAACGCTGTGACCAGTTGTATCGTTTTCAAAAGTTGATAGTCCCTTCAAAAACCACAGGAGTCAGGTTCCGTTCATTGGATTTCACCCGCCTGTTTATGTGTCAGCTCAATGGGTTTGCTGCAAGCGAGGCTAATCAAGCGTCCAGAGTCGCTTCTCAGCCAAAACTGATATAGCAGTCATTCATCCAATGCGTGGCAAGTCTCAATCTCACCGTCACCAAAGTTCTTGTTTTAAATTGAGCAAACCGCGCAATAATGGTCAGACCATGAGCTTATTACGGCATACTTGGTAGATCAACCCAATTGCAAGAACCGGTATTGTATCAAGTCGTTGACTGAAGCCATCTCCAGCATGCTGCTGGGCTCAACTTGGAAGTGGTCCAGCCTCCGTTTTCTCCAGTTGTTCATTCTGTGGCAGAGCAGGCGGCGGCTTATCCGTGGTACGAGAAACGTTCGTCGAAAGAATTACTGGGCTGTTCTTCACAACCCGAGCATGCCACTAACTAGTTTCCTAAATTGCATCTGGCTGCTTTTGCAAATCGTCCAGCGTCCCACTGCGCTCTTTAACCAGTCGTTATGGGTGACAATGCCCCAACACGGTTGAAGTTTAAAGACGAGGGAAAGATGGATGCCCTTGCCATAAGTTTATGCCGACCATGGCATTCACCGTGCCAAAGGTCTACATTGATTGCCCTAACCCGACCCGAGAACTTGGCGAGGATGAGCATAAATTAAACTATTAGCGATAAGATGCGAACGAACTCTGGTTGCTGCACTCAGAGACTGCGATGTCTGATCGCGCGTCGTCCCAAACGGCGCCGACCTCTGACTCGGACTCGAGGGTGGGCATGCGCGGCAGAGTTCGAAAAGCGAAAAAATCTTCCGAGCTCACGTCTGTGCAAGACGATTGCTCCTCTGGGTTGCTTTTCGTGTCGTCTAAGCATGCCATGGCATCAGTACGGCGTCGTTTGGCGGCCATACCGTGCTCGAGGAGGGCGACACTGGGCGACGGCAACTCCTTGCCGCAGAAGCAATGGGTGCAAATGGTGACATCAACGCGCTCGCCGTGGACAGTAATGGTCCATGGCTTACAGCAACGCTTGCACACGACCCAGCCGCACTTGGTGCACTGCGTCTTGGTGGCCAAAATCGGCCCAAACCTGTCGTCGCAGCGTTCGCAAAACAGAGTCTTCTTGACGTTTTTCCAAGGCAGGGTTTTGGGTGCTGTCGCCATGTACTGAGTCAAGCGAACCATGCAGAAATGCTGCTCCAAGTTGACTGCCTGACCCACGATACGCTGGAGGACTTTGCGGTGGATCATCTTGGGTAGCCGACCATTTGGCTCTGTGATGCAGCACCAGTAGAAGTTGAGCACACCAGGGGTATCCGTCTCGAGAAAGATTTGTCCCGACTACGATGTGCGAGTGTAAACAATCGAAAGCCATGGAGAGCCTCGTACGCGAACAAGGTGACCTCGCACAAAGCCATGGGATGCCTGCATCGGCGGGCAGCAAGGCATGTCGACGGAGTGTACCGCGCGCACCCAAGCGCGACGCAGCATGCCTGTTTGTGGGTCTTCAAGGTAGTTTTCACTGATGCACTATATAACCAAGTTGTGTGATGAAAAAGCGACTGGACAACGTACCTCGAGGTAGCAACAGTCGCGCTTCATGGCGAGTGACTTGGTTAGGAACGGGCTCTCCATCACGGACCAAATGACGCTTGCGTTGATGAGCGGCCGATGCAGGTCTGAGTCACTGCTCAGGAGGTTGTAAAGCGTCACGCGGTCAAGAACGCTCTGGCCGACAACGCCTGCGTACGTTCGCAGCTTGCGCGGTGACGTAAGTGCATAGAAGTCCGCTATCTGGTCGAAGGTTGCGCGCACTGGTGTCACCATCGTCATGCCAATGAGGCTCGGGTCCTTGAGATCATAGCCTTCATGCATCTACAAGGCCATGAGGGACCGCCGACCGCCCCGTCGTACATGGCCTACGAGTCGTGTCGCGTCGTTTCGAAGGACTTTGGAGACTGGCAGCGAGGCCATGGTCATCGCGTTCTTGACAACGTCCTGGACGACCTCGTGCGCTTTGGTAATGAGGTTGGCGCGGTGCAGCGGCTGGAGCTTGGGGCAGCGGAAGTAATCGGGCGGCAGCGGCAGCGACATCGGCGACGACTGGACGAACGGAGACTGTCCACATGGCAGGGACCGTCGTTCATCTATCAGCAATAGCCATCTTGGGCCAGCTGCCAAGGATAAAATCTTATTGCACTTGGAATTTGTATAAAAATTTTGTATTATGTAAAAAAGTGCAATTTCGCGCTCAATCTCAAACTCAACTCACTTCGGACAAACGTTGACATCCATAGAGACTTGGTGTGCGATCAAGGACCAGCACGACGCGTCATCCGTTATCTAGAGCAACTGCAGTACTGCACACATATAATAGAAACTGGCCAAGGAGCATACTCTCGTACTTAGTGGTGTGAGCTTCGTTGGGTGCCCAGTTCAGAGGTTGAACCTTCGAATACCGCCAAGCCTCCATCGATGCGCTTCAGCTGTCCAGAATCTGGGCAGAGGCAGAGACACCCAACTGACCGCTTCGAAGGGGCTCGGAGTCATCCACGGGACGATGTTGACAAGCAATCGTATGTGCCGCGAGACTCACGTGACGGATCGTGGGATTGGTCACCCTCTAGGTATTCGCCAGCACGGATTCAGTGCTATGCTAGCAAACACCAATTCCTTGAGTCACCTTGATACTGTGGTGTGGACAAAGCCTTGTTGGGCTGGAGCCGTGGCGAGGCCATTATTCGGCGCTTCATCTGGGAAAGTCAAACTGGTGCTCATCCCGTCTGTCCAGATTTCCGACGTGGAAACCAACTTGATGCACAGAGCGGTCACAGCCCTGGAATTTGAACAGCGGTCTTTGGATCTCCAGTGCAAGATCATCATTGCACGAGGATTCGGCAAGAGCGGTACAAATCAATCACACAACGTTAACATATACGCACCATCACAACGATGTATGGTTGCTACCCGAAGGTGAAGTCTCGTCATAGACTTCCGCTTGGGTCGAGAACGGAAGACCAAAGGCGATTTCGACATTTTCGGCTGCAGCGATGAGGGATGCGTCCAAGGCAATGCGGCTGGCCTCAACATCAAACATGGACATAGTTGCCATTGACGACGCCGCGTGATGCCGGCGGAGGAACTCCGTGCCTAGAGCTGGTCACGAAAGGCCACTGCGAATAGCAACATACGTGGCAGCATCGATCCCAAGCAGTTCCGACACACCATGACATTGACGGTGGACTGACGGATCTCGACAGCAACGGGCACATGGCAGGCTTTGCAAATGGCCTAAAGGCATGGTTGCCACGACCCACCGCAGCTCGTTACCTCTTCGCACACTTGGCACTGTGTCTTGGGGCCGTGGAAAAAGCCGAATGCTGTGCGACAAGCACCGCACTCGGGGGCCTTGGGATGCTTACGGATCGGGTGCAGCGGATGGTGTAAAAAGTAGAATGACAACCGTTGACGCTCCAGATAGGGCTCCAGATGCAGCATCTAGGCATTCGCTGGAGTCTGGACGAGAGACGAGTGGTAACCTACCGGTGGCAACATGCGCTCGAGACACTTCTGCTGAACGAAGCGGGGCATGGTGCCATAGGCCTCGCCAATGTACACCAGAAAGTAGTTGAGGATGCCCGGTTTTTCAGTTTCCATGAAGACGTGCCCCGACTAGCAACGTGCGGTAAGATCACGGGGGATAAAGAAGGACAGCGCACCCGTACGAGACGGCCGCGAATGATGTTGTGGGTTCGTTCGAGGGATGGACAGCAGTCCATTTCGAGCGAGTGCAAAGCTCGGACCCAGCAGCGCCGCACGGCCTTCGTCTCGGGGCACTGCATTTCGTACTCACGGGTGGCCTAATACGTACGTTGAGAATGCAATAAGCGTATGCTGGGCTCGATACCTCTAGAACACACGAGTCGCGACGCTTTAGAATGGCCTTGGAGCTGTATGGGGCCGTGATGGCTATCCATGAGATTCCTGCGTGCTTGAGGGACCGCTTTGTCGACCGGCGCAGCGTGTAGAGGGAGCATCGGTCCACGATCGTCTGCGCAAATACTTTGCCAAAGGTCACAACGCCTTCGTCACTGCTGAGATTGTAAAAGTCGGCGATCTCTTCGAACGACGCTTTAACTTGTGTGACGCCTGTGACGCCATCAAGGGTCGAATCGAGCACGTCGCTGCCGTGATAGATCTAGAGCCCAGTGTCGCCGCGAGCACGTGGAACCGACGCGAACCTGGAGGGGGCGTTGAGTCTGTGCATGAATGAGGACTTTGACGGGCGGTCCCTTGGCGGCCATGGACACGGCGTTGCGGGCCGTGAGAAAGCAAAGGTGGTGTGCCTGCTGCACGAAGGCCTGGCGCTCCGAGGCCGACAGCGGCGGGCACCGGAAGAAGTCGTGCGGCAGCGGCAAGGACATCTTCCCGGCCATGTCCACACGCGCAAATGACCGCGCTTCTCTTCAAGACTGGTTCGTCAATTGCCATAGGTAGTACTAAGCATCATACCACATCAAGTATCATTTCCACAGTTTTCTCGCCCATTGCGCCAGAGATGCGTCATCGGCCGAGTGAAGCACTTAAATGCACCCCATAAACACTTTAAAGGACTGGGAAGACGCCGCACCGAAGCAATGGAACGCACTGGTGAGGAGTCCCCCGTGAGACGGACGTTGCCGATCGTGGGAGGATTGTACCATTTAAGCGAATCGCATCCGGATGACCAGCTGCCACCATAACTCACAAAGCAATTGCACGGGGGCTGTCCCCGTGTCGTGGGCGGCCTCTGATTCACACGCCACGCGCCGCTGTGAGGTGCTTGTAACCAGACACGATTTAGAAATTTTCTAAATCGTGTCTGGGTTTTCATTTAATGAAAACCAATTTTACAGCTCCAGGGGTGGCTCCTCGGCGCCTCAAACAGCAATTCGCGCCTCGACACGGCCCCAGAGTGGTCGGCAGACGTACACAAGATGAATTCTACACTCGCAAGACCTTGGTGACATTTAGCAGCAACGACATACCGAGTTATCTGACCGTGGTGGCAATTGTGTTGACGGTGATGATGACGTGTCGCGTCAGCACCACTTCTGTTTTAACGTCGACGTTAATGACAAAGAAGTGACATTAACAGGGTAAACACTTCAACGCAGAGAATTTGAGGCGTTTTATTGGGATAGTATTAATATCAAGTCTCGTCCAAATCGTCCAGAGCGACACAGATTGCATTCGTGTTCATAAAGCTGGTGGCTTTAGCGATGCCAGGTGTACCATCCTGTGGAAAAGCTATACGGTTGTTTACTGTCGTTGCGATGAAGTCGTCTAGGGGGTAATAGTATCCTACATATTCACGACAACATTTCATTTATTTGGGTTAATTTCTGAATTGCCGACGAGACCCGTTCACTGTAGTGGCGTACGAGCCAAACGACGACGTAGAGTCGAGTGCGGGGTCGCTTAAGCTGCGACAAGAGTCCACAACAATCATGCCAATCTCGTCGTCGGACGACGAGGAGCCAGTGGTGTCCGACTGCCGGCTCCTGTGCATTTTTGGCACTGATCTATTGACGGCGCTGCCGTCGTAGACCGCAGCGAAGCTGCTGCGCAATGCAAAGACGGAGGTTGGATCCATTCCTACACCGGGGTTAGGGTATGTCGGGTTCATGCGTCGAACGTTGGGATTCAACGAACGGGCTGCGAAAGCACGTCGTGCAGACGCGAACTTTTCTTGTGCAACTCTCAATGTGAGTTGATGGGGTTTCGTGTACGTGGGCGCACCGGCTGCACGAGAGCTAGAGTCGTCATTATGAGCACACCTGCGCTTGACACAAAAATAGAATACCTGGTTGCAAATGAAGCACTGGAGTTTGCTGGCTAACAGCCCAAACTTCTTAAAGCAGACGTTGCAGTACGCGACACGTTGGCGGAGCTGACCCAAGGGGCCAGGCATAGACGGTCGTCGTTGCACCGCAAGGCGGGCCTCGAGGCGGTTTGAGCAAAAGTGATCTTCCACGTTGAGCATCTAAAGACATTGATACACGTTGATCACAATGCGAGCCGAAAACTTACTTCGGCGACGATCCCCTCAATCACCTTGGTACTGATCATTTTCGGCACGTTTCCTCGTGCCTGGCTGCGGAAGGACATGTAATAGTCGAACACATGCTCTTCGGCTGTTTCAAGAAATATATGCCCCGACTACTTGCCTCATTCATTTCGACAGCCAAAATGAGGAAACTACGTACATGGAGATGCGCACGGGTGAGATTGTGTGTAGCTGACATGGATGGGCAGCAATCGACCTCAATCGAGTAGAAGGTTCGGACAAACCCTCTACGGCTCACCCCGGCCGCGTCGGTGTGCACGATGTCTCGAAGACTCTAGTGTCAAAGCCATCAGTCATTCCGAGGCAACTGAATACTGATATGGTACCTGCAAAAAGCACGCGTCGCGCTTCACAATGACACCAGGAAGCGGACTCTCCATGGCCGCCCACTGAACGCACGTAAACCGGAATGGTCCCTGCGTCGTGCATTCGAGCGGTATCAGTGTGACCCAATCGAGAATTGTTTGGCAAACGACACGACTGTGTGTGCGCAATTGCTTGGGTGTTGTAATGTGAAAAAAATCTCGGATTTCATCGAGGGTCGCAACGAGCTGCGTGGCGCCGGTGACTCCACCGTCGGGGTGATGAAACAGCTAACAAGGGTGACAATAAGAATCGCGTCCTAACGGATCATTGCACGTACGTGAGCTCGCCGCTTGGTGCGTGGGTGCCTGATAGCCTTGTCGCCTCGGCCCTTGACGATCGCAAGGGCACTCGCGACAACATCGGCGCACACAGTGTCGGCGAGGTTGATCAGTTCGCGCGACTCGTTGCTGCTCAGCGGATGGCACTTGAAATAATCGGGAGGTAGGGGCAGTGTCATTACCGTGAAAGGAGTGTGGGGATCGAGGTAAATATACAAGTAATGGAATTGATCGCGCCAAACGAGAGATACATCCACACGCAAACGTCCGGAACAAAGTGGAATTGATTAGTTGCACCCTGTACACGAACGTGATGTTACAAAGCAAGCAAAAATCCATTAATTAAAACTTAATGAAATACAGCAAAAAAGCATACGAATATAACACTGCCAAGGTTTCTTCGCTCGGCAACATTTGTGTTTTGCAAACGAAGGATATACGTTATTTCGGTTAGGGCTGTGTAATGCCAATGCTGAACACTGGCTCGAAAAAACTATCAATGCTCAACAATTCTTAAGATGCTTAGAATTTAATAATGATTAGCACTTTATTAGCAAGCTGGCCTTAATGAGCACCAGAATTGTGACAGGAACTTGGAGCAACTGTCCTGTTGTCAAAGAAAGCTGGTATATGCCTGCCGGATTCAGGCGTTGCCGTCACACTTGACATCGACGACGGCAACGCATCAGTTGGATGACAAACCGATTTGTGGCTTCTAGAGGCTTGTGATATTGCAGCCGCGTCAGATGACAGCCTGGGTAAGCCTACTACACACTACCGGTAGTTAAGTATGTACTACGATTCCGCATCGGATTCATCGAAACAAATTTTATTTTGACAACAGCACCAGTGACAATACTGTACTGCTACCTGTCATAAAACTGATAGCGCGGCATTGGTGAATATAACTGCACAGCGCTTTATCGCTCACAGCTGCATTGTGCCCCTTGAGTTCATGGAGTGAGTTTGAAGAAGGCTTGCAGATCTTGCTATTGGATTTATTTAACGAGATCCATGCTTACTAGAGCCATATGACTTCTTAGAGTGTACATATGTGAATAACTGTGAACACCCGAAACCACTTCCGCCGTCAAGCCCCGGATATTATCGTATATTTACACAGAGCGGGCTGCACTGAGACTAATGACGTGCGTCAACGCCCTGTCCAAGTCACAGGAAGTGGCAGTGCACCGTGACGGCTCGATGAAAGAATCCCCATACGACGCGAAGGAGCTCTCAGACATAAATTCACCAGAGCTCACGGCCCGCAGGAGAGGCCGACAGTTCGTCCACTGATCGCTCTCGGCAACAGACGACGTGCCATCCGAGATACGCGGGGCGATGTACCAAGGAGAGCTCAAGGTTGAAAGCGCGTCCGAGTCGCCACTCGCGCTGCCCGTACCGACGTTGGACGAGGCACTGGCGCCGGGCTTCTTGCGCCGGACAGCTAAAAGGCACGAGTTACATTCACGTAAAGAATACTGCTCGTACCGAAATGACGCCGGGCTGGGTTGCCACAGAAACAGTACGTGCACACATCGACATTGAGGCCTTGGGGATCATGGGGCATCGGGACTTTGTAAGTCTGAATGCAGCCGCTGCAAACAACCTGTCACAGCGACTTAGCTGAGCCGATACGACGGCACTAACCTGCCTGCAGACATAGCAGTGATTTTTGGACCGTAGTAACTTGAATTTAGTGTCGCAAGCTTCGCAATACGTGATGCCGTGCGTAGACTTAAACGGCGGCCGAGGGTTTCCAGTGAGAAGCATCGATGGAAGCCGCTGCAGGGCCAAGTGATGCTCGAGGTTGAGCATCTAATGGAACGCAATATTGACTACGACCGTCTCTGATGGCAGGTACCTGGCCCACGATGCGCTGAAAGATTTTGAGGTTGAGAAACTTCGGCACGTTGCCTGGGTCAGCAACGACATACGTGTAGTAGTGATCGTAGAGTCCTGCTTCGTCTGTTTCCAAGAAAACATGGCCAGACTACAGCCGCGATGAACGCATGACACACCGAGACGCTATACCCGCACAAGAGCGCCTCTGACAATGTTATGGGACGCGCGAAGCGAGGGACAGCAGTCGAGAGCCACCGAGTGGAGAGCGCGTACGAGGCCGCGCCGAAGTCGCCCCGAGACCGGGTCCGTGACTGCAATCGTGTGAAGGACCTACGCGTATGTGACTATAACAGCCTCAGTTGCCAGCCGAAGTACCTCGAGAAAGCATGTATCGCGCTTTAGCGTGAGCGACGGCGAGATGAAAGGACAGCCGATTGCGCTCCACTGCACACCAGCATAAAGGAACTGACTCGACGCGTCGATGGCACGGTCAGCGAGGTGATATAAAGTAACACGGTCCAAGACGATCTGGCCCACAACCTCGCCGTACGTGCGCACTTTCTTGGCCGTCGTGAGGTGAAAAAAGTCGACAAGTTCGTCCGCAGTTGCCTTGATCTGTGACGAGCCCGTGAGGCCATACAGGGAACTGTCGACGATGTCTGTGCCGTAGTGGAGCTACATGCATTGCAGGGTGAGCACAGGCTTTCATGGCACCATCACGCTAATGTACCTGTGCCCGACGCTTTGTAGCCGCGTGTTCCACGACCTTGACTGCTGGCGATGCCGCCATAGTAAGAGCATTGAGTACTGTGTCGGTGCAAATGTTTTCCGCCTGCGCCATCAAGTACGCGCGCTCATCCTCAGAGAGCGGTGGGCAGTCAAAGAAGCGTGGGGGCAATGGTAGTGACATTCGGAAATGACAGCACCCGATTCCGAACAACCACCGATGACAAAAATCCTGGCTGCAACGTTGCTAAGTTCGCGACTGGTCTGCCGCCTTTTTGCACCTGAGATGCGCGCACTTCCATACATTCAATAGGACAAAAAATTCTCAGGTGCGCGAGTTTGCACCACAAGAGGACGCGCTGGATTTGATTGGCTCGGGCCGTAACGGTCGTAACATGTTGATTTGCTCGATGCTTTTGTTCAACGGGGCACGAGGGCACCTCGCCTCCTGTCATCTCGGGGCGGTATGTATTGTTATGTCCTTTGCTTGGACGTCATATGTGTGACTCACCAAGGACGATGTATTTGAACAACCGGCAGTACTGTGTAATAGTATTGCACTGTCACAGCCCTTGCGCCATTTACGGTGGTGGTGGCTGTTCTACAGGAGTTTGGTACGTAGGTTGGTTGCTGGCGAGGGTTTATAGGTCGTAAAATTCTACTTTGTGCAAGTGTTGGGTGCGGTTTGTTGCCGAGGTGTTGACATAAAGATGGAGGGAAATGACGATCGTACCTGGTCGTTTTGTTAATTGTGAAGATGAAGACCGATGGCTTTATTAGTATTTGGACTTGCCCCAACCAGGCAATGAAGATTTTGAAGCTTGACACAGCACCACATACAGCCTTGTACTTCACCAATGACAACCCACCAGTAATTGAAAGGCTGAAATCGGACTTGAAGGTAGCACTGTAAGTGCCTGGTGATGTCGCTCTTCGAAGCTCATTACATTTGAACGTCTAATAATACTGTACCGACATTTGCTGCTCTTCGATGATATGATGCAGTGAAGATTCAATCGAGTGCACAGTCGGATGGTGCGTATGGGAGTTTGCATGTTGAAAATTTTTAACCTATTCTTTCCTATACCAACAACACCCATCATATGCATTGTATCTAGCATTAGCCTTGAGCTAGTTTATTTAAGAACTTAACAACCACCTAGTTACTAAACACACAAATGCAAACAGTATGACTCAGTCTGTGTCGGGTTTCATGTAGTGGTATTCATGAATTTATATTTCACGACGCATTATTGAGGGTCGAGATATCGCCTTTTAACCCCACATTCTACGTATTCAATTCTTAGACATTGCTGGCCATTCGAAAAATGCTTGCGAAAAATAAATATGCCAGAACCGCAGAGTAGCGGTACATATAATATTAACGATGGCGGTTTACAACTTCTTCAATGAACTGATTTTAAGGGTTCATCGATACTAACGAGTACTAAAGCTGAATATACATAGAATAAATTTTAGTATCGCGATAAAATGCTAACGAGGGTACCGATTTATGAGGGTATAAGATTTGAACAATGTGATGCGCACCAGGATGGTTACGTCTGAAGCAATTTTTTTGTCCCATTGGGTTGGTAGGTCTGTACTATTGCACCAGACTTTTGATCGTGTTTTGCTCAGCGACTCACAACATACCCGCAGAGGGAGCTTTGAGGCTACACTGTGCCGCCAATTGTACATACTATGTGCGTGCTACCTTCAATCATGACTGCTGTCAAGTTTGAGATCAGTTAAGATAGGAGAAGGGGCCAGACTTATACTTCGACGTTGTGCGCGGGGCTTGCCCAGCAAGGCACTTAAGTTGAACTAACAAACGACAACGACGGAATTGGCGCAGTCTGGCCGGTTGGTCGAACTCCAGGTGACGTCATGAACATTGCGTGCGGCAAAATGTTCGTCCACATGTCGTCATCGCCAATGCTAGGTGATTGAGGGCCTCGTCTCACTAGCCATGGCGAGTTCGCCGTCGATATGCAATCACGAAGTTCCTGGATGGGCGATTCCAGACCTTGCGGTAGCCGACGACCAGCTACAAGCAATCATCGAGCTGCGTCCAGACAAACGCGTACCTAGGTTGCGCCGTCCCGAGTTGCCGCAAAAGCACACCGTGCAAATACTAACCTTGAGTTTGGGCTCACTGCCCACAGGCACCGTGTGCGTTTGAATACAATGACGGCAAACAACCTGTAAAGGAATTGTTGTCAAGGTTTGCCCTAGGGCCAAGTGGCACCTGGCGACACAGGTAGCAGTTACGCTTGGGGCGAAGCAGGTGGAATTTTGCATCGCATGCATCGCAGTACTGAACGGCATCCGTCGACTTGTAAGAAACTCGTGGGTGCTGTGCGGCCATGTAAAGAAGCTTCGGCAGCCTATGTTGAGCAAAATGGTGCTCGATGTTGAGCATCTAGTGTTGTTCTCGGGTTTAGCTCGTCGTGAGGACGTGAATAAGGTACTTGGCCGACAATACGCTCGCAGACTTTTTGATTCACGAAGTGTGGTGTGCCACCCGGATTAGCGATCACGTAGGCATAGTAGTGATCGAAGAGACCAGATAACTCAGTCTCGAGGAAAACGTGGCCCGACTACCATTGGCCTAGAGTTCGCACACTTGTTTCAAGCAATCTCACCCGCACAAATCCCGAGCGCACAATGTTGTGTGATGCGCGAAGCGACGAGCAGCATTGCAATTCTACTGAGTGAATGGCGCGCACAAATCCGCGGCGTTCGCGACCGGTGCTGGGGTCCTTCAAAGTGATCATACTGAGAACCTACGTACGTTAAATTCGGCCCCGAACAACTACCTAACCTCGAGAAAGCATGAATCGCGCTTAAGCGCCAAGGACTTGGATAGAAAGGGGCATTCAATCACACTCCATTGGACACCGGCATAGATGAACGGGCTGGAGTCGTCCATAGATTGGTCCGCAAGGTTGTACAGAGTGGCGCGATCCACGATGGCTTGGCCCACTACCTTGCCGTACGTTCGCACCTTCTCGGTGCTCGTCAAATGAAAAAAATCAGTGAGCTCCGCGTATGTCGTCTTGATCTGCGATGAGCCCGTAATCCCGCGGTGTATTGGATCAATAATGTCGTGCCCCGCGTGCAACTACAATTCACACTATGGGCAAACGTCCATTTTCCGTGTAACACCTGCGCCCGCCGCTTCGTGGATGGACTTGTGAGCACCTTGATCGCTGGCGTTCTGGCCATTGTTAGCGCGTTTAGTGCGGTCTCGTAACACACTCGCTCAGCTTGTGCAAGCAAGTACGCGTGATCGCCAGGGTTGAGCGGTGGACACGAAAAATAATTGGGGCGCAATGGCAGTGACATGGCGAAATCGCAAGTGATCGTCGCGGACTGTTGCGACGTCAGACGAACGTTCCCATAGTTCTATCAATGTGCCAAACAAAAATCGTGCAACGTCTGCTCACACTATCCCACTCACAGCAACCGAACCAGCATGACAACTTTGCCATCAATCGGCTCCCAACTAGTCTGTGCAGTTGAGATTCCATTCTTGTCGCGAAGCAATTGGCCACGCGTGGTGACTTCAACGCACGGCAAATACTTGTAAACGCAGTCGGAGACGGCGCTGTCTGGCTACTGACTGCGACAGAGAAAGTTTCGAGCGTGACGGAAGCGTGTGCCGCAAACGAAGTGTTGTCGGCCGTCCCGACTGTGGATGGTCGTGTTACGTATGCTGAACGCAGCAGTCGCGCCCGGCATTTCTTTGAGTAGCACCAGTGCTCACTGTACCCAAACTTGCGTCCTATCAATGCCACCTACAGCTGTATCGACTGCGTTGACCTGACATCCGTTTGTGGCGTCACAAGACACGATATTGAGCCTGACAGCCACTTTTTGAGATCGATTCACGCCTGACAGCGAGAACGCCAATGACAAGTGCAACCTTGACTAGGCTCTCGGCATTAGTTTTATATCGCCCCGCTTGCCCCTACTGCACAGCACTAACGTCATTCAGTGAAATCACCAGGGTGGTGATATACCAGTTGTAATATTCTTGGTGGGGCGCAAGGTGGCAATGCCGCGTCACTATCATCACGTATTCCCACCGAATCTGCCTTGTGTTTATTTTCGTGCTGCCCCCCCCTCGTGTCGTGTTAGTTTATTCTACTCGTTAGTTACAGTTTCAAAATGCCAACGCTTTTGGCCGTCGTCGCGGGCGCCGTCATGGTCATTCACCTCTCGCCGCTGTTTCATGGACGCTGGTCGTTCATCTATTCATGGGACGACGGTGCCAACTTCGTCGACAACTCCATGATAACAGTCCTGTCCACCAAACACCTCCAACAAATGTGGACAGCGGTGCATATCAACGTCTATGAGCCCTTTGGCTGGCTCCTCAAAGCCACCGTCTTCGTTGTTTGTGGCCTGGATGCTCAGAGCGTGCGTATTGTCTCAGGCTTGCTGCATTGGGCCGCTTGCGGCTTGCTTTACGTCGCGACTAAGAAGCTACTCTCGCGACTGTCGTATGCCGACGATGCCACATGCATGATGGCGGCGGTTCTCTTTGCGGTGCACCCTGTGCACGTCGAGGTGCTGGCATGGCCGTCCGCCCAGCCGTACACGCTCGCACTCTTCTTTACAGCGCTCACGTTTGTTGCTCACCTGTTTGATCATCCACACCTCGCTACCGGTGCGTCTCGTTTCTTTTGCAGTGGTTCCCATGATGATAGTGCAGCTGCGTACCTTGGAGCGGTGTGGAGCAAAAGCATAGCTGCTTTTGCCGCGACTGGCCTTATCCTAGTAGACGTTCTTCTCCTCGCAGCTGCAGATGAATTAGCGTCATCGTCCCCGCGGCAGCTGCTCCATCGATACAGCGGCTATGGTATCGTATTCCTCGCCGCCATCGGCTCGGCGGTCTGGGCCAATGCTGACGGTACCCAAATGTTTGCAGATACGATCTATTTGACACTGCCCGGTACGTGCGAAATGACGACGAATCGTGAGATCACCAATGCCAGAGCGTCTATGCAAGCTGCTCATCTTCAGTGTGTGGCCGCTTCGAGCATATCTTTGGCCAGCAGAGCTACGACCGCACTACGCTCTCGACGCCACTACACTGGACCTTTGGAACAACCCCGCATGCCTTATTTCATGCTGCACTCTAGTACTCTTGATTTTGGTGTCATGTTCGTCTCCATTTAAAGCTGGCACTTTCTCATAGCTGACATGGTCTTAGGGTCTATCACGAGAGGATCATTTCACCAGCGCCTCCTTCTGGCCAGTGCACCATGGCTCTACTATATCGCCGTGCTTCTTCCTGTGTCTGGTCTAGTTCAGCATGGTATGGTGGTGCTGGCAGCGGACCGGTACTGCTATTTTGCGCTGTTACCGGCGGTCCCACTTGTGGCGGTGCTTTTGGCAAAGTGGCCATTGCGACTTGCTCCAACAACGCTTCTCTTGATGTGGCTACGACTTTCAGCACTACAAATGCACCATTGGCGCGACGAAGAAAACTTGTGGCGCTATTCTATCCAGTGCACCTCTGAGCGCTTCGAGTGGGCTAATAGTAGTGTAGACTAGAGCCGTACGACTGGCGTATTCTAGACCAGCTGGCCGAGCTGTACCTCCAGCAGCACCGGAATGCCGAAGCCAGGCCCCTCATGCTGCGCAGCGCCGAGCATGGACCAACCAGAGGTTTCAAAGGACAGCTATTCCAAGCCAAGCAACGCATGTTTACTGGTGGCTATATGTTCTAAAGCAGACCTAACTTTCACTCGTAGATCACGTCACTGACGGCTGCCGCATGTACGAAGCGATAGTCGTCGATGAGCCCACGCAACCACATGGGTACAACAACCTCGCGGTGTGTCGACTCCACAGCGGCGATGCCTCGCAGGCACGAGCGCTGTGGAACGAAGCGATTCTGTTGGACCGGTCGTCGGGCATTCCACACGCCAATTTGCAGCAGCTCGACGGGTACCTGGCAGGCCGCCACGGCTTCCAAGCCAAACTTATGTGGTGACATGAGCTTCAAGCCAACTGCTGCATACGTTAGCTAACTTCACCGCACACCAACATAATCGTTGATAATTTGCACTGTATATCCGTCCTGCTCGTTAACGTTTTACAGAGTCAAGCCAACACACCCGCGCAATGGAACCAGATCGAAACACGTTTGGCAGGATACGGCCGAAATTATTGAGTTGCTCGGTGGCAACAGATTTGATTCTACGTTTAGGGCAGTTGTTTTCGCTGGTTATCATAGTTGCCGTTGGTGTCAGCGTCACCACACTGGTCAATGCCAATGCGATCGCTCTCTTTGTAAGAGAAGGCAAACGCACTCGTGCGCGTCTCTACCTGCGCCTCAGAGCGCAAGGCTTGCAGCGGCTCGAGCCCAGGCGCAGGCTGTTTGCCGATGACGCTAAAGTTGCCTCGAAAGAATGGCGGTGGTAGTGCCGATTGCCGAAACATTTGCGCATCTACACAGCGGGGCTATGAACTATCCCATCGGCAAACGCACCAACCTGCCACTTGGTTGTTTGGAAGTTCAGCCAGCGTCGTCGGAGTCTGGCGTCGGCGATACTGCTTCCGACGGGTTGGTGTTGCGCTGCGTTCGGGACACCACCTGCACTAGCCGTCAGGCCTTCGCTGCCACTCGCGCTCTCTACCCCGCGGTCTGCACCGTTCGGTACAACTCTTTTGGGGGGCTAGTGGCTACCGTCGTTCGCGGGCGCAGCCTTGGGGCCATCGGCACTGCCGGGTCGGGGTCTGGTAGGCCTGGCACTCCCCGAGCCCTCGCCAGCGTTTCCATGGACGCGGCTACACTTTGGTACGGCGTCGACGGCGGTCTACGCCCCGTTACGTCGACGCCGCCCGGACCACCTACCTTCGGTAGTCTATGGGGACCCCAAGCAGGGCTTGGAATCGCTTCGAGGGCTGCGCGATGTACAACTCAGACGTCGGGGTGTCCACGACAAGAGCTTCACCAAACGGAATGGCATATCTGTCCTTTATTCGGCGCACGTCTGGCGGGCGCTCCGAGGCGAACAACCGCCGGTTGTCGCGCTCTGTGTCAGGAAAGAACGGCTCAAACGGCGTGTAAAGCTCTTTCAAAAACACCAAACGGGCGGCCCGGGCGGCGGCCGTCTCGAGCTCGTATGCCGCGGCTGCCCTGCACCAAGCACGCGTGGGCAGCGATGTCTTTGAAGAAACGCATACCTCGACCGTGTGTCTTCGGCGATCATGCCCGCGCGGTCGAGCGCGCGTCGCTGCACCTCGAGCCGCCGGCGCTGGCTTACAGCAGCTGTATACACGCGCACGTCGGCTTCGGCCTGTGTCATGAGCGCTCGTTCGCGGGCCAAGTCAGCCAGGCGCTTGCGCTCCATGGTTTCCTCACGTTCCATGGCCGCCACCGCCTCCTCTCGCCGCATCTCGTGCTGCTGCAGCTCCCGCGTATACGCGAGTTCTACAGGCCAGGGTCACCTGGGGTCGACAGCAGCAATGGTGCCTTTTTGGTACGCGAGAATGCGCTTGATCTCAATGGCCCGCGCCCGCTTTGCTGCCTTGCGCTCATCTTCCATCTCCTTCTCAGCAAGTGCGAGGGCCATGAGCCGTTCTTCTTCGGCGATTCGAGCGCCTACGTGATGCAGTCATGCGCATACACTCATGAGCCACGAAGCCGTACGATCAAGACGGTCGAGCTCGAGCTGTCGGAGCCTCTCCAGCTCACGGATCTAGCGTCGCATAAAGTGGAGGACGATGGAAGGGCAACCTCGCGCGCCTCGGCCTCTTCGTCCCCGTTGAGTAGTCCACAGCCGGCGCGAAAGCCAAGTCCGGCGATGGCATACGCGTCTTGGGCGGTTGGCAGCGACGTGAAGAAGTACGACTTTGTGTAGTCGCGGGGCACACGCTCACGGGGGGGCGCCACCTCAACTTCTTCGACTTCGTCGTCGTCGTCCTGTGAAGACCCTTTAGCTCCGTGGTCACCACGGACGATGTACCATGGACCGCCATAAGCGCGAGGCTTCGTCCTCGAGCTCCATCTGCGTCCGGTTATACACGAGCATGTCATCTTCCCACTTTTGCCTCTCCTTAGCTCGGCGTTGCCGTGCAAGCGCCTCGTAGTCGATTTTCTCACGGACTTCGACGACGACAGCCGGCTCGACGATCAGCTTAGGAGGCTCCTTGACCTCGACGGGCGGCGGCGCCACGGCCTCCACCTTGGTCTTGAGTTCGTCCGCATCGAAGGCCAGCCGTGGCTGCGGCGCCAGCTGAAACATCATCGGTTGCGGCATGCGGCCAAGATCCAAGATGGTTTGAAAGCGCAATTGGCGCTTGAGTTTGAGCACCTAGGCATCGTTAGCACCTCTAACAATCGAAAGAAGTCACCTTGAGCTTGAGGAATTCAAGACGTGCGATGTGATCGGCGTTGGCCACTTGAAAGTACCACTCGTGGTAGACATCGCGCTGGGCCTCGATGTCGGAGTCACGACGGGGCGCAGCGGGTTTGGCAGGGTGATGGAAGGCTTGGAGTGCCGTGTAAAACGCCACGTCAATACCGACTTGAGACGCGGCCGACCGCACCTGAAGACCACCATTCTGTAGACCCTAGCCCCACTGACAACTATCTACCATATCGTCGCCGGCGGCCTCCTTGGCTTCGTGCCGAAGGAACTGCATACGCACGGGGTTGTTCGTTGTTGCCCACCACGAAAGAAAGGCTGCACATCGCTCTTGCAGACGGCCCTCATCGTCTGAGTGAACAGGGAGTCCACAGGGTCAATAGAAGAGGGACGTACCAAGGGCCAACGCACTCACTTCGTCGGGCAGGACGATGTGTTGGCGCATGGCTTCCAGCCGCACATGCACGTCATTCAAAGCGAGCGCAAGCTCTTTCTCTTGTTCTGCGGCACCCATCGTGTCCCACGGTACAAATTCGAGCCGCGTGCCATTCGGCAGCGCGATCGGCTGAAAGAAATCAATGTGTAGAGACACGAGTTCCGGAGGCAACACCGCTTTGGGCGCTGGTGCCGAGCGCTTGAGGCTGGCGGCTGTGAGTCCACATGGTCGCAAAAGCAGGTACCGACCTTTGCAGCATCACCGTCGCAGCTTTGGCCGCCGCGGTGAGCCGTGTGAGCTCGCGTTTCTGCAAAACCTCGAAGTCGAACTTGGCTTGCTCCACCTGCCCCAGGCGTTCGCGGAGTAGACTTGTACGCTCATCGAGGCGGGCCAAGCGCTTGGGTTCATCGTCGGAGGAAGTTAAGAGCCACTGCAACTGGTCGAGACTTGCCGCCACGATGCCTCGTGAGTACCTAAGGAGCATTGGGCTTCTTGCCTCGTTTGAGCGGGACAATGATACCATGCACAGTAGCGCGCCCAGCGGAAGTAAAGTGGACTCGCTTCATTGAGGCTGTCGGCGTCGGCAGGCTTGGGCAGACTGAGCCCGGCCATCTGTGCGTGCTTGATGACATCTTCGTGGGTCAATGCGTAGAGGAGTTCTTCTCTAAGAAACAACTTTCGCGCCTATTCATTTCATGGGCTTTGTGCCCTTGCACAATGGCTTGCTTACGTCGGACTTGTGAATGTACCACATGTTGTATCGGTTCCAGACGGCGCGGTCAGATGCCGGGAGCTCAGCGTCAAAGGCGCACGACGGCACCTCAACACCATACTCGCGCGCTGCTTGGGCGACTGCAAGGCACAGCACACTACACTGCAGCTCGACCATTTGCTGCGCCGACGTCAAGTCTGCCCACGTCAGTTCCACCATGTCTAGCGAGAACGCCTCATCCGTGGAGGTCGCGACTAACGATTGTGTCGGTAGCATCGTAGTCCGTCGTCTTGCCTACGTCAGTGCTTGTTTCGAAGGTACCACCGAAACGCACCGCAGCTGCTTTGGACTGAGATTGAAGCCAAAAGACGGGGCCGTCCGCGACAGTTGGCGGTCGCACGGCGACGTCGACGATGTGCACTTCAGGCGGTGGAGGATCGTGGTGCTCCAAGAGCTCCTTCAAGGGCTACGATGCATTGGTTCGGCGCCATTGCAGGAACTGTACCTCGGTCAGCCCCTTGACAGCGGTCTTGCGAGGGCGGGCGACGACGTCTAGCTTGTACGATGCGTAGTGCTTGCTAAGCCCGTCGGGGGTGTCCGAGCTCTGCAAGCCATACGCCGAGACGACGCTCACGCGCTTGGCTGCGTCCAGGATCGGTGGGGCCGGTGTCTTGTAGATGCGAGGGACGGCTCGGGCAAGGGCAGCAGAGAACTGTGCCTTTTTCTTGAGTGGCTTCTTGTTTGCATTGACACCCGTCTACGACACGTTACACCCCCAGCGCATAGGAGCTTTTACCGTTGTAAGATCGGTGGTGAGTGGAGTCGGCAACGGCAGTTCAAAGGGTTCAGCAGTCTCAAAGTCTGAAGTTACCTAGAGGCATTAGGTTCTTTGCTGCTGCCCCGCCACGACGCACTGTGTCGACGAGGGTGTGCCGCGTCGATGCCGACCGTGATCGCTCTTCAAGTTCCATATGCAAGTCGACGACTGGTACCGTCACATGCACGTGAACAAGTGCAGTTGCCTCTACGCCGGCCGCGTTACCAGGTGCGTGCAGCTGCGGAAAAGCAGGTACCCGTGTCAATCTCGGGTATGGTTGGTGGCAGGACGGGGCGTGGCGGCGCGACTAGAGGCGGTGCCACCACTGCCGCGACTGCTGGCGACGAAGCTGCTAAAACGAGGGCAACCAATTGCTTCTTTGTGGCCGGGAAAGCGCATAGCTTGTCGAGGCTCTTCGGGAAGCAGCCCACGAAGGTGAGAGCGTCCCTAGCCCCTGTGAGCATTATAAAATACGGCACGAGCTACGGTGTGGCCGTTAGAGAAAAGAAAGCGCCACAAGGAGGCTGGCTTGCTGCAAGGCATCGAAAGGGAACCATCGTCTCGACGTCGAGTGCGTGGACAAAGTACCAAAAGAGCACGGAGCCGTCTTTGGCCAGCGTTGCCACGAGCGTAAACTAACGCACTATTGGTGGGAGCACATGAAGCAGTTGCGTACATCGTGGTCGGGCGATGATCCAAGCGTTTGATGCACGTTAATCTCGAAGACGCTGCGGGCGTGAGCGCGGGCGACGTTGACCACGGGCTTCTTTGTCGTCGCGAATTGAGGCGCTGAAATTGAGGTGAGCTAGCGACCGTCGGTGTACTCGGTACGTACGAGCAGCCACTGAGATGCGCCACACCTCGACGCTGCCTTCGTCAGAGCCGCACACGAGGTATTGCATTTCAATGCCTCGGGCCACAGTCAAATGTGTCGAGATTGTTTTAAAGAATCCCACGAGCACCCAGCCGTCTTGGACGTAGTTCCACTGCTTGACATTTCCTTCACAAGACACGGTCACCATCAGACATGGGAGATTCCCTTGAGCGGGCTTTGCTGTCGCTGCCGGACTCAATATCGCCAGAATGCTATTGGAAGGATACGCTTTGTGACGGCCAACATTGTTACCTGTATGTATGAGCCGATAGGGCCCCCACGTGCGTGGCGACATGCTCACGGATGCACCAGGTATCGATGCAGCCATCAGCATCACCGGCCATGAAGAGAAACTCGTCGTCATTAAGTTGCACCGTACAAATGCAGTCCGCGATGGCGCCTGGGTGTGGGGTTAGGGTTTCACCAGCGGTCATTGAGGCGAACCCGACGGCCGCTTGAGGAGCTTCCAGCGCTTGCCCGTGATGGTAAAGAGATCAAGAACTCCGTCTGACCACCCCACGATGCACTTGCCAAGTAGGGCCGAGTAGTCCAGGAACGTGATGATAGGGTTGGAGGCGTCCTTGATCTCGGCGCCATCGTTGCGTTCTGTAGTCAGCTCGCACACCGAAAGACAAGTGTCTTCAAACACTTGCACGAAAGAGCTTCCGAAGAGCACGTACCCACGGCGCAGCTGAGCCTCCCGCGTCGCTTTGGTGAAGCCAAAGTCCTACCACGATATTTCAAAACATTTTGTTTGATGGAAGAGACCAACGCGTAAGCTGTACAATCGGCAAGACGACGTGAGAACACGGGCGGTAGAGGTTACAGCAAGGACCTCGAGGCTCACGAGTTTGGAGAGCTGACCGTTAGTTTGAATGAGCGTCACAAAGTTGCGAGCTGAGTATTGAAAGTTGCAGTGGATGCTTGACTTCCAGTTTGTCTGGGAATAGCTCATCGTGATGGCAGCAGTCGACGGCAGGTGCAGCTGTGGCACAGCAAACGAGGGGACACCCACGTCGTAACTCGGAGGTGTACACAAAAACAAAGCAACACGCCCGGTAGGATCTGTGACGACGACGCTGCTGAACCCTACTCCGCGCCGTTGAGAAAGCAACGTCTGTGAGCAACACACCTGGTTTTGTGGCGTAAACTGCGTCAAGACTTAGGGTTGTCGGGCCATGCATCATTGTCGTCGTGGTCGCACCCGCAATGACGGGGCAGGTAGCGAGAGGTGTGTCAGTGACGAGGGCTGTAGCCTTGAGATTAGCCACATCCCAGACCTCCAACGACTCGGTTTGAACTAGGAGATGGTCCGTCGAAGGCACAAACACGAGGTACGACACAACGGTATCCACCGACCACTTAGGCAAGCGACCGAGAATGTGGCCAGTGACCCCATCAAAGAAGCGTATGGTTCGGAACGACGCGGCGAATATGCGCTGGTTGTCGGTGTCGACGCAAAGGCATTGCCACGTCGTGCACTACGATCGCGGTGCTGCCCGCGAGGGTTCAAGGAGTTGGGTACCTTTGAGTCTTGAATGTGTAGACGCTGCGGGCACTTAATGACGTCACGAAGTTCCGTCGTGCGCGCTTTGCCTGTGGTTGCTGTCGGCGGCCTTGCACGCGCAGACCATATCTTGATGCCACCGCTGGTGTCAGCTGAAAGGATTTCGTGGCGAGAACTGTTTTTGGCGCAGGCAAGGAACGCGCCTAGCCAAAAAATGACGCTTCGACGACAACAGTACGTGCACACCCTCAGGGGCTAGCACTGTGGCGTCTTCGAGCTGGGATGCACCAGCGCTACAAACTTCATTAGCGCTGCTATCAGCATCATAGGTAAACGGTAAAAACTTGCGGTACAAGATGCCTCCCTTCGCCACAAGAACGAGAAACGCATTGATCTGCCAAGGGTCAGGGCTACGGGGCATCTAGTGCGCGTGGCCTACCCACTCAATATACAACACATGGGCAAAGCGCTCGCCGTCAGCGGCAACGACGGACCGGCGAAGCTACACAGTGCAGTGCGACGATCCAAATCGGCGGACCTACCTCGGCGCAGCCTTCGAGGTTACCGAAGAGAACTAGCAGAGCGCCGTCCGTGATCGCGAGCTCGCCGTCACGGAAGTTGTAGTCGCTCGCGACGATAGGGCCCAACTCCAAGACCCGGTCCTCGCGGACGACCAGAGTCAGCTCCATCGAGCGCCTGCACAAAAGCGATCTAAACAACCGCCGACGTGTGGGATTGGCTAGCCCGCGAAGACCAGTGATTGGCCAAAATTCCATGTTTTTGCTTATGGGTCTTGATAGTGTGCAAGATCGGCGATCTGATCCGATCGCGCTCCGTGGTGCTGACGTTGCGCAGCCTGGTCAAGACGCGGCACTGCAGTCGCCGACAACGGACGAAGCACGGGGCCAAAATTTGGCGACCACCCATCGCCGCCACGTCCACGTGGTAAGCAAATTAGTGTGGGCCATCTGCCTCGGCCACAACCCGTCGCAAGGCCGCGACTCTGTCGGGTTGTTTCTACGTCTTTGGGTGCTCTAGGACGTCCAGCAGCGGTCGCCTGCCCGAGGCACGCGGCGGGTTCCTGGACGAGCGACGCGGTGCTGTAGCTTCGAGGTCGCCTACTGCCCATTAACTTTGCCCACTGCTAGTTGCGCTTGATTTGGCTACTTTCACAGTGAACTCTGACGCAATCATGCGCACAAGTCATCTCTCACAGGCCACTCCGCCACGAAGGCGGCGCCGTGCCACCTTGCATCTGCGGCAAACGCCACCGTCGGGTACACGTTGTCGCCGCCTGTTGCCTCGTCGACGCCTTCCATGGCACCGACAACCGGCAACGAGGACCTTGACCGTGCCGACATCTATGAGCACCTACGCCTACGCGGTTGTCCTTCAGCTTGTGTCGCACGTTTGATTTTGCTGCCATGGCAGGCTCCTTTGCTCTCGCTTGTGGATCCTGTGGCGCAATAAAATTTGCCAGGTGCAAGATTGCCTCTAACACTATTTCTGAAAGGGCAAAGTCACGTAAAGTTGGATCGGTGCCCGGCCACTACGGAATATTCCATCGCGTCGCCACGATCATGGAAGGCAGCAAGGTATACGTGCCGGACACGACGCTTGTTTGGGCGCCGGCGTCTGTTCTGCGCGTCGAAGACAACGGCCAGCGTCTGCTGGTGCGCGTGATTGACGACGCTACCAAGGCCGCGACCGAGCGTTGGGTCGACCTTCGGGACGACTCCATGCCGGACTCGCTCCCGCTGCAGAACGCAGATGATCACGGCGTCGAGGACATGTGCGCGCTCAATCATCTGCACGAGCCTGCCATCGTTTACAACCTGCGCACGCGCTTTAGCCAGCAGCACCCGTACACGTACACGGGCAGCATCGTCGTGGCCATCAACCCGTACGCGTGGCTCAACCTGTACTCGAAGGAGACGCAGCGCTTGTACGCGGGCGATCGCACATCGCTGCCTCCGCACGTGTACGCCACGAGCGCGTCAGCGTATGAGGCGATGGCCCTCTTCGACCGCCCACAGAGTCTGCTCTCAACCACTCCCTCCAGGGGCTCAATCATCATGTAGGCATCCTCGTCTCGGGTGAATCCGGTGCCGGCAAGACCGAGACCGTTAAGATTCTCATGGAGCACCTTGCGAGTTTGAGCACGGACCCCAACATGATCATTATTGAGAAGGTGCTCAAGTCCAACCCGCTCCTCGAAGCGTTCGGCAACGCCAAAACGGTACTGTGCCCCTTTCCTGCATCCAATCACCCCCTCTCTTTGGCTAGGTCCGCAACGATAACTCGAGTCGCTTTGGCAAGTTTACGCAGCTGCAGTTCGATGCTAACCAGCGCCTCGTTGGGGCCAAGTGCCGGCACTATCTCCTCGAAAAGTCGCGGGTCATTGGCCAAGCTGCACACGAGCGCAACTATCACATCTTCTATCAGCTCCGCGCGTCACAGGACACTCGGTGGGCCCTTGACGGTGCCTTCGCCTACCTCACGGACGACGATGGGCCGCTGCTGCTCGACGGCGACTCGGACGCCGCCCGCTACCAGAAGACCCGCGACGCCCTTCGCACCATTGGCGTCTCGGACGAGGAACAAACCGCGCTGCTCGACGCGCTCGCTGGTATTCTCCACATGGGCCAAGTGGGCTTTGCAGCCGCAGTCAACGCTGAGGAGTGCGCGCCCGTGACGACGACGGCAGCGTGGACACACGCCTGCCGCCTGCTCGGCTTCGCCGCAGGCCCTGCACAGCTTGGCGCGAGCCTCTGCAACCGCACTGTGAAGGCGCGCCATGAAGTGTATGTGGTTCCGCTCACGGTGGACCAAGCGGTGGCGAACCGCGACGCCCTCGCCAAGGAGCTCTATGCGCGGCTTTTTGGCTACCTCGTACGGCGGTTGCAAAAGTGCTGGCTCAACGGCAGCCATGTAGGTCCAGCGCGTGAACGACAGCATCTCGAGCGACGCGCAGATGCTCGGCCACATCGATCTGCTCGACATCTTTGGCTTTGAAGCATTTGAAACCAACCGCTTTGAGCAATTCTGTATCAACTTTGCCAATGAAAAGCTCCAGCAAAAGTTCACTCACGACGTGTTCAAAACCGTCCAAGACGTTCGCGAGGCAACCACAGCCAGCGGCTCACTCCTACGCGTAGGAGTACACGCGGGAAGGGCTTGGCTGGACCTATGTAAGTTACCGAGACAACCAAGACATGCTCGATATGCTTGAAGCCCCCCTCGGTGTCATCTCGCTGCTCAACGAAGAGTGCATTCGTCCCATGGGCAACGATCTCGCCTTCTGCTCCAAGGTCGTTTCGACTCACGACGCCAACCCGCGCCTCGACAAGCAGCGCGCGCGGGTACTGCCCCTGCGTCCCCCCGCTTCCCTTACCACCCGACGTAGTTGAGCACTGCGCACTTTGCCCTTCGTCACTATGCTGGCACCGTCATGTACAGTGTCGGTGGCTTTGTCGAGGCCAACAAAGATGCGCTTTCGACCGACGTCGTGTCGCTTCTCAGCACCAGCGCCAACGCTATGATCGCCCACGTTTTTCCGCTCAAGGCGGAGGCCCCTCCCAAGCCTGGCGTCGTCGGAGGCCGGCGCAACTCGACGGCCTCCTTCATGGGTACGACGCCCATGCGTTCGTGCTCTCACGCGTTGCAGGTGAGACGGTTGTGTCCAAGTTTCGTGCGCAGTTGTCGGGCCTTATGACGGCTATCGGCGACACGCAGACGCACTACATCCGCTGCATCAAACCCAACGCACTTAAGTCGGCGACGGCGTTCGATCTGCCAGGCGTCGTGGAACAGCTGCGCTGTGCCGGCGTCGTCGAAGCCATTCGCATCTCCCGGGCCGCCTTCCCCAACAAGATGGCGCACGAGCGCTTCCTACATCGCTTTGTGAACCTATGGCGCGACACATCGCCGCCGAAATCCGGTGCCACCGTCGCGACCGCTTGTGCATCGCTTGCCGCTGGGCTGCTGCAGACTGGCGAAGGCAAGGACTCGTTTGTCATGGGCGCCAGCACCATCTACTTTGCGCACGGTGTCCTCGAGCGCCTTGAGCACGACCGCACCCTCTTCGTACAGGAGCGGGCAACCACCATCCAGCGCGTCTTCAAAGGGTATTGTCGACATCTGTGGTGGTCGAAACTCACGTCGGTGGCATAGATACCTCTGCCGGCGCGCTTACCGTCGCTTCCGTGCAGCTGTCGTGCGGCTGCAGGCCAACTTCCGTCGCGACCAACGCCGCCGCCGATTCCAACTCGTGCGTCGGCGGTGCATCCTCGTTCAGGCGCTGTGGCGAGGCCGCCATGCTCGCGAAGCCACGTCGGCGCTCAAGTTGTACACGAGTGCAGTCGTCCTGCAGCGCAATTGGCGAACCTACCGTGCGCAACGCAACTACCTCAAGCTTCGCGCCGCCGTAGTCGCGATCCAGGAACAGATCAAGCGCAAGGAGGCCGAGGCCAAGCGGCAGCTCGAAGAAGAAGAGCGGGCCAAACAAGCAGTCATTGAGCAGGAGCTGCGCGTACTGCAGAGCCGGCTCGATGAAGAGAAGGCTTTGCGCCTGGCCGCGGCCCCGGCAACTGAACAGCCCGCGCTGCTGGTGCGATGCAATGGACCACTCGTGGCGGCGGCTAATGTAACATAGGACGACTCGGGGCGCATGCTTTCGACGCTCCAAGAGCAGGTCCGCAAGTGGCGCGAATTGCACGCGGCCGCGGCCGCTGAGGTCGAGACGCTCAAGAGCGAAAACAAACGCATCAAGGAAGCGTACACGGCGGCGGGGGCTTCCTTCGCCGCGCTCAACCAGCACAACAAGCAGCAATCCAAGGCCAACTTGAGGCTCATGAGCACTCACGCCGCGCTCATCAAGTCGCAAGAAGAGAAGATGCGCAAATACCAGAAGGAGCTTGTGTACCTCAAGGAAGAGCTGCGCCACGCCAAGACCCGTCCCGATGATGCCACGCAAGACGTACGCCGATCGCCACCGTCGTCGTCAACTCACCACTGTGACTAGCACGTGCTCCAGGTGCTGCGCGACGCGCATGTGGCCCCAGACGTATTGGCCAAGGTCCGCGCATGCTTTAGCGTTGCAGGAGCTGCGCTCGAGCCGTCCTCGTACGTCGATCGGTGGCAGACGGCGGCGTCACCGGTGTCATGTAGACACGACGATTCTGCCGGGCGGGCGTCGGACGCGTCGTCCACCTATTCGATCGGCGAAGGGGCGGCTCCGGCAGCAACCAACTGGGCGCACCCCAAGGGCGCGCGACCGACGGCCACGTCGCAGTCCATGTACTACGAAGACGAGAAGCGCAAGTCCAAGATCGGCGGCATGTTCAAGAAGATGTTTAAGAAGGACGAGTAAGCAGTTGTTTAGCTCACGGTCGATGCCGCGTCGCGCGGGCGCACTTTGCCGTCGGCCTTGGTGAGATCCCCGACGTTGTCCGAGATGACGCCCGAGATGCCATGCTTTTTCTGGAACTGGACCTTGGCATGGCCCGTGTTATGATTGCCCCACGTCCACAGGTGCAGCTGCAGGTCGCGGATGCATCGAATGAGTCGCGGCTGCGGGAAAAGCGGCTGCGAGTTGGTCACGATGCCTTGAAGCCCTTCCATGTGAGCTAATGGCACCGCCGTTGCCAGCGACAATGTGCGGACGTCGGGCACTTGTCCCGAGATCTAATAGCGTCCGTCACACCGTCCGTACCACGCATCCAGAGGCCTACCTCGACACCGCTCGTAAGGAAGAAAACAGGGTACCGGACCTGCTTGGCCCGCAGCATGACGCACACATCGGGCTCAAAGCATGAGAATACAATGTTCCGCCGGCCATTTGCATGTGCAAACACACACGCGAGGATGTCGTCGAGATAGGCGTTCATTTCGAACGCCGCCAGCGACCGCAACGCCGGTGCTTCGGGCGGGTCCACGGGATACTTGATCTCGATGTTGAGGCCAACGTACGGCGGTACGTGGCGAAGCAAGTTCTCGAGCGTCGGAAACTGCTCCGAGAGCGCTGCCCACTTCGACGGCGCAGGCGTCGTCGTTAGCGGTGTCTGTAGCGTGGCCGTCGCCGGCGGTGGCCGCTTGCTCTTAACGAGCTTGTACCAATGTTTGCGAATGAGTTGCTACACGATATAAGCTGCGGCAAGACGCTGAGCGCGCACCTGTAAGCGCGGGACGTCTGTTGCTTGTTTTCCATGGCGCCACTCCACTGTTTGCAGCTGCGCAAGCGTGAGGTCGTGCAGCCCAGTCTTGGTGAAGGCTCCCGGGCGGCCGCGGCGGTCCTCGAGCGCCGCCTTGAAGAAGAAGTCGTGGTAGATCACGGGCACGCGGTCCTTGGACAGCTGCACATCAAACTCGATCCAGTCGGCACCGTGAAGCCCCGCGACGACAAACGAGCTCAGTGTGTTCTCGCGGATGTGCGACGTGCGGTACCCGAGCGCCTACATCGGTAGCTCAGCGACGACGGGTGGCGTTGGCGGCACCTGGTAGTACGACCGTCCGAGTCCCCGGTGGCCCATGTCCAATGCCTGTCCGTGCAGCCACTGCGTGCGAAAGGCCTCCGCCAGGGTATTGCTTTCATGCGCGAACGGACGGACGTGCAAGTAGCGCAACAGGAGCTCGCCGACAACTACGCCCGGGTCAGCACCTGACGTCGACTGCCGTCGCACCATCGAAGGCTGGGCTAAGCAGCGGCAGTGACAACGCGCCGTTGGTGCGGTGCAACTGCGACGCCACGAGCACGCTAGAGCCGATGGGCGCGTCAGTGGCTACGTCGACGACGTCGACCACCACGTGCGCTGATGGCGACAGCGCAGTGAGGCGAAACACCTGCGAAGGCATCGGGCTCCTGCACCGTACACTTATTCGTACCTGCAACGTGTCCTGGGTGACAAACGGCGTCTTGGGCGCCGGCGTGGCTGCTAGCAGTGGCACTTCGGTCGCCACCTCGTGCGCGTGTGCGGCCAGCAGCGGCGTCACCGATAGCTCGTGGCTGGCGAGGACGGCGGCAAAGTCAGCCCGGTGCAGTCGCAGTAATGTCGTGCGGCCCTTGGCTACCGCTTGCACGCTGCGGTTACCGCCACTCACTAGCGCCTAGGCCCGCAAGTGTGAGGCGTTGCCGCCGCCTCGTGCTCGTACCAACTCTCCCGTGTACGCGCCGGGTGCCAAGGCGATAAACGTGTGGGTGCCCTCGGTGGTCGAAGGGCCCTGCAGCAGAAGCTGGCCGGCTTCAATCACGTGCAGCGCGCGGCGTTCCTGGCCGATCGCAAGCAGCCGTTCGCCGTCTGCGAGTTCCACGCGCTCAACCTTGGCCGCGAGGTCAGCTAGCACCGCGGGTGGTAGCCGTGCTAGCAGTCGCACCTACGCCCGCATTAGCAGCGGCACCGGTGCCGCCGACATACGTTAGCAAGGCCGGGAGGCGGCAACGGCGACGGAAGCGCCTGTGCATTGCCCGTGACATCGCGGTCGAAGCGCGGCGTGGCACGGGAGGCATCGAGGGCGCCAAGGGCGGTGTGGTACGGGTGGTGCACGGTTGTAGTGGTCCCCACGACGCGCGCGCGCAAATACACGGCCCGGGGCGTCTTGTCCACGAGCGCCACCGACGGCTTCTTATCGAAGCTACGAGCCGTGAGGCGTGTGACCCGGTGTGGCCATCGCACCTGCCAAAGATCAGGCGTAGTTCGGGTTCGCGGCCCGGCGCGAGCCAGTGGCCGTCGATGTGCGAGAGGCCATCGCCGAGGGCGCGGGCGTCGAGGCCGAACCAGCCATCGTCGACCGGCGAAGGCACACCCGCCGTGCTGAAGGCCTGCAGCTCGGCAAACTGAAGTGCGACGCCTTGGCCTTCGCGCTGAACGCGGATGTAGCGGCCAGTGGTCGCACCAGTCCACTCAAAGCGCGACGCCGGCGCGTCAAAGCTGCGGGCAGATATGAGCTGCAGAGACGCTGGCGACCGACGTACCGCACGGCAACAATCGCTTGCTGCTTGGCGGCGTCGAGGGAGGGATCGTGGAATGGCGTTGGCGACACGAGCAGCCACACCGGTACGATACGATCTTGGAACATGTCTTGGCGGTTCCAGAGCACTATCTTGTTGAGTGCGGATGCCTACACGGGTATTGGTGGAGACGTGGCAGGAGGTCGTACGGTGAGAAGGTCGACTTGCCAGAACGGCTGGTCTTCTTTGTTCGTCCGGCAGCACATCATCTCGAAGTGGCCGCTCGTGTTGCCGTTCACGGCGAGCTCCGGCACGCGTGGGCCCAGGACTGGGGACGTCAGGTGGGTCGTAATCGACTAGCCATCGACGTACCGGGGGGCGCTTGCGCGACAAAGATCGAGCTCTGCGAGCATGGTTTGTGCCTATTTTACCCGGTATCACTCGTTAACCATCAAGGAAGGAGACGTACAATGCAAGGTTGATGCCACCGGCCACGAGCGTGCGGTTGCCGGGCAGCGACTCCCAGAGGACGAGCTTCCCCGTGCGGTCCAGAATGACGTACTTGTACTCGACGACGGTGCCGATATCAATCTCGACCGTTGTGTCCCAGAGCAATGATGGGACACCATGAGGCTTGAGCACGACTAGTCAATGTACATGAGCTAGTGAAGCCTCGGAAGGCGTACTGGCGTCGGCGATGTTCCAGGCGCCGAGCTCTACCATCGCAAGTGAGGGCGGGCGTGCAAGGGGGAGACGGGAGCCATACCAGGAACGTTGCCGACAACGCCGACGACGCGGCCGCCGGCTGTGAGCGGGCTGGCCGCGTGGACTTGGAGGAGCACCGATGCCATGGACGCGGGAGGTTGACGAATCGTCAGTGGCTCAAAGATTCGGGAGCCTCGAACGGCGCCGTGGGATTGGCTGAAATCCTCTCGACATCTCATTGGTGGAATTAATGCAGACGGAGGTCAGGGATTGGTCAGTAAAATGGATGACAGCCGTGACAAATCTCGCGGGGACGGCAGCCGCATGGAGCCGCCGCGCCAGCGATGCGCACAGGCCAATGGGTTAAGCAGTTCGCGACAAGGCGGTGCACAAGGAGGCTAAAGAGCCTAGCCGCATGCATTATGCTCCTTCGCTTCACGTAGATTTGGTACCCGTCAGCTGCAAAGTTCAAACATGGTGTGCAAAGTTCAAGCAATGTGATGGAAGATTTCAATGCTACCTAATGTGTTGAAGCCACATTACGTTGTTGCGGCAAGTTCCTGGAACGCCCGCAGCCCACTATCGCCAACGCCTTTGGTTGCGGGTTCACTTGCTTGGCGGCTGCTGGCAACACAGCTTCCAATATGCCGAAATGCTGATATTTCGTCGACTTTGCTAATTTACCTTCTAATGCGTTGAGCGAAATGCGTCCGCTATCGGCGAGTCGTGTGAAGGTGTGATCTTGGATCGTACGCAAAAGCAATTTTCCGAGGCTCATAGCTGTTCGTAACACTGTTGCTCTGTTCGCTACTTGACGGACTTTCAGATTTCTATGAGCTTTAAGCCCTCAAGGGCGATGACCACATAGCTTCCTCGAAGCTCATGACCATGTTTGCGTAGTGTTTACGTGGGTCTTCAGTCCCTCAACAGTTTAGGCAAATCACCGGACCATACTTAGTAGTACATGCCCAAAAGTACTCGGTTTGCCAGGATATTCCCGCCGTCGAAGTTCACCAAATGACCTCCAAACACATTTCGGAGCTCGGCACAAAGTCGCGACTGGGCTAAGGTGGCTCTCGTGTCGAGTCGAACGTTGACTGGTCCTTAGATGACCTTCCTTTCACCAGGTGCTGCCACGTCATAGGTGGCACGTGATTGGCCACAGACTTGATGAGTTTCATTGCTCGACCAATCACGTGGCGGCTGACCACCATTTTGAGCGGCCACGTTGCGTTGGAAATAGAAAGTCCCAAAATAAAGGCGCCAAGGGAAACTTTTGATCTAAATCCGATTTGGCGTACTCGATGGCAACCCCTTCGCCTACCGCTCAGAGTCAAGTCGCGACGCCGGCGACGGCGACGCCCGTGCAGCCGTATGTATTGGCGCAGGAGCAGACGCCAGAACTCACGACACGTCCGTCGCTAACCCTCGACGATGTCACGTCGACCATCTCAAAGTTCGTGTCGAAAATCAATCTTCTACCGGATGAGCCACCAACCCTGCGGGAGTTTTTGACAAAATTCTACACCGAACGCAATCTTCCTGAGAAGCTCAAGGACATCGACGCCCTCGTAGCGTATTATCAGGAGGGCCGGATGCACTGGCTCTACGTAGAACTGGACAAACGGTAGTGCGCCGCTAATAGCCTCGCTTCAACAACAACCGTAGATACGGGACCAACTACGTGGAAAACCCTCCATGCCGCGAAGTTGTCGTACGTCGTCCGTCGGCGCACACTGCTCCCGTTGCCTATGCCCCAGCCAAACCAACGGTAAACAAAGGTTCGCTTACAATAGCTTCGTGGCTAGAAGGCTCACTGCAGCGACGTAGTCATTCTGCTCGGCAATTCCGGCGTCGGCAAGACGAATTTGCTTAGTCGCCTCAACAAAGGCGAATTCAGTACGGATTTTGCATCGACGATCGGTGTCGAGTTTTTGACGCACGTTATGGAAATCGATGGCACGAGTGTCAAGGCCCAAATTTGGGACACTGCCGGTGTGTGCAAGACGCAAGCACTAGCCCTCTCACGCCATGTTAGGACAAGAGCGATTCCACGCTATGATGGGCACCTACTACCGCAAGGCGGTGGGGGCCCTTCTTGTCTTTGATGTGAGCGACCAAGTGTCCTTTGAAGGCATCCAGCGCTGGCTCGACCAATTGCTCCAGGCACGATGCGGCGTGCCGGTGTCGTCATCTTGTGATATTCTAGGTGGCAGAGCCGGGGTTAGCTGCCATTCTAGTGGGCAACAAGGCGGACGTGGACCCAGCCAAACGTGCAGTGTCGACGGCTGAAGCACAGAAGTTCGCCACTTCACACCATATGAATTACATCGAGACGTCGGCCAAGACAGGGGCCAATGTTGACCGCGCTTTTCGCGATCTGCTCACGACCGTCCACCGCACGCAGTCGCTTTCGCTTGAGAGCCGGGGTCGCACGTTGTCCGGCCTGGACTTGACCAGCGTGCCAAAATCAACATCCTCAACGGATTGCTGCTAATTGAGATGCCCCGGGTGTTTTCAATTTCTAATATATATGTTTAACAGCTCAACTGATGATGCTTGCGTTTGGAACGTCGTGTTGCATAAATGATTGGTGTGATGTTTGCGTACCTGTGCTAGAATCCAAAATCATCGCTGTGCTGTTCCCTCGCCAATAAAGTTCATGATCTACTATCTCCACTAGTACAAAACGCGTTGAACTTCAATTGTGCTCTTACAGTTGAAATCGACACGGTCGTAGGATAGATTAATGGCTGGCTCGTGAACCCTAGTTCTAAACATATCCTTTTGAAGTCCCCCTAAACCCCTAAGCGACCTTATCACACTCCAGCCCGTCAATATCAACAGAAATCAATTCCTTATCGCGCCAGTCAAGTGTCCCACCCAACAGATTCCTTGAAATTCAAGGGGTTTCAGCCGAGGTTTTGCGGTTGTTCAACGTGATTCCCTCCAGTGGTTGCCGTTTGGGCTTGAAACCTCTACAAATGCGTCGTAATGTGTACAACGGCCGCACACCTGAAAGCACGGCGAACGCGGTGTTGTACATAAATGTCATATTTGTCAACTTCGAGTGCATGCTCATTGCCGCTGCGATTCTGTCGTTGGAGAATTTTCCACGTCCGCCGCCAATAATTGCTCCCGGGTTCTCGCGTCTGATTGGTGCAATTATCTTATTGGGGCGCTCTGATTGGGCGAAGCGCTGAGGATTTGATCTTTTTGGCCAGTTTCAAACACGCCATGGAGCACGCCCGCCGAGCCAGCTCCATCGGCGCCACGACGGCCGTCGTCGTGACCATCGTCGCGTGCGTAAGCATCGCCAAGGCCAATGACACGTACGTCGGTGGCCTCCAGTGGCCGTTCCTCTCGGACATGGGCCGCGACCCGCCAGCGTACTACGTGTTTGTTGTCGGACTTTGCTCCACGGCCATTTGCCTTCTGCTCGTTTGGCACGCAAATACTTCGTTGAAGGCTGGTTGACGCTATTGCATAGGCTCTTCAACTACCAGTACCAAGCCGGCGTAGCGGTAACCGGCAAATGCGGCCGCATCTTCGTTGCCGCATGTGGTATGGCCTCTGCTGTGGCCTTGCCGATCCTCGTACATCGATGCTCTTTTGATCAATGCAATGCTTATGATACAGTAGAGTATTTGCGACACAGCCAGGTTCCCTGATGCTCACAATTACTCGGCGTATGCATTTTTCGTCCTCGAAGCGTTTGCCGTCCTTGTCAATGTCCGAAATGGGCCGCTGGCGGATCTCACAACATTGTAGACCGGTATCACGTACCGAATATACACACAAGATGACAACGACACGCGGTTCACCATGGATGGTCTCGATCGCAAAGTCATCCGCCGTGTCCGTCGCCAAGCGTGGTGGGTGCTTTCTGTCCCCACACGCCATTTGATGGCATTACACAGGCTTGCGCAGATCATAGTTGCCACTCTGTTCCTCGCCTCGTTCATCATTTATATTCCTGTTGGTCTTGCCGTATCATGCGCTTTTGAGCATCTAAGCACCACCAGCGTACGTCGCTCTTTCGACACCCTGCAGTTGCTAACAATCGGTTCGCTCTAGTGTTTGCAGCTCAACCTGGGTGTGGACTATTGCACAAAGACGATGAATCTCAATGCAACGTACACGAAACTCTGGAACTACAGTGCGCTAGGCCTCGTGGCGGCGAAAAGTTTACACGAGTGTAGGTGAGCCCGGGTGCCATTCCGTGCACCAGATGCGGGCTGGAGCCCAACTCGCTTGCATCCTCACGCTCGTGGGGTACTCGCTTACCTTTCTCTTCAACTACCAAGACATGAAAAAATACGTCGAGCACGACCGCTCAGCATACGCGGTGCCGCCTGATTGCATCTCCCGCGAAACATGAGATCGAACGTTTTAAAAAGCATGCGATATAAACGTTGTCTTTCCTCGCACTGTTTGTAAGGATCATAGCTAACTTCAGTCAGATCTGTAGTCGTTGTCAGCGGCATGTTTTACGTTGTGGTGAAGGCGTGCTGTCGTCCTATTGAGAAGGATTTGCTGACGAAACGGGATTAAAGCTATTCCATGGGTTTACTAAAGCGATGATACAGCCCGAGGATGGCGCAGTCGCTGCTAGTTCCCCTGCAGCTACAATCATATCGTGGATCTTCAAGCTCAAACGGTTTGGTCTGCTAATTACACGTATTCTTAAATTAGGCTTTTAAACGAATTTTTTCGCATGATTTTACGCTGCGCAGATGTGATTTGCAAGACATTGACGATGATTGCGATGTTCGAGGAGGCTTCCTTCATTTCTGGGTCTAAGGATGGCCTCCTTGGTGCCTTCAAGAACTCAAGTGCCCAGACTATGCGGGGATCGCATTTACTTGTGCAACGTAGTACTCAGTACATACAGTACTTGTATTTCAACGCATAAACATTTTATGAATATCCTTACTAGTATGTACAAGCGAATCTAACAAATTGCTGCACACAGGCAAGGTTTATCGCGGCGAAAGTACTGCGTCTTGTCGTTCAACTCGACTCAGCATTTTTTAATTGCATTGGATTGAACGGTGGGCTTGCAATATTTCCTCTGTAACATTCAGGTCAGAGCAACGCGAATGGAGAACGATGGGGCAATCACGCCAGGTCATGCCGCCTCCATGCAACGACGACGTTCGTGTCCATGTCAATGTGAGACTGACAACAAAAAAGCGACCTCGAAGGGACGGGCCAGGTCACAGCAGTGCCGGCCAGCGATTGGCCACGTCACGGGAGGGTCAAAACCTACAACCCAGCACACGGTACCGCCATGTGGTATGTGGTCGTTAGTCGGCGTTTAGGCGGCATTGCGTCTTTAGTGGCACAAGCCATGGACCTTCCACCGCGCGCTTTTTGGCTACGCGACTAGCAGTTATAGCCGTAAACGTTTTTGAGTGATCACTGCCGTGGTGCCATCACGCCGGTGTCCATGCCACGCCCGTTTGAAATCCCAGCGCCGCCCACGTGGCCCACTCTGTCTGTCGTTTGCAGTGTCCACACCGCCAGAATTTTTTCAACCCTCCACAAATATTTTAGAACTATTATGGGAAGTGCTCACAAATGACAGTCATTTATTAGCTTGGGAGATTTTGGTTGGAGTTTAAATTTTGCACTATTTATAAAAATAGCGTGTAGAATCTATGAGACCATCAGGCAATATCAGAGTGGCCGCGCCAAGCGACTGGAAGCGCATTTTTCACGTGAGAAATTTCCAGTTGGATTCGGCATTTCAGCAATTCCAATGCACTCGCCAGGCTTTGGTCTCTATACATACACGTTTGTTTGCACCTTGTGTGAGCGAAAGTACCGACAATAACTTACCAATCAACAATATGCATCGCTTCATATTCACATTCGTTTTTGAAGTGATGCCAGGCATTGCCCTCAGTGACTGCAATGAGAGCGATGAACCTTGAATGATGATCGTTATTCCAAGAATGTAATATGAGCGTTTACGCTAGGAATGGTATGCCTCCAAATGTGCTGCAAAGAACGACGTACTGTACATTCTAACCCCAAGGCGCCGGTGGCAGAACGGGGGCTTTGGGCAAGATTGGCTATCCTAGCCATGCATTTGGCTATCTGGAAGGCCAGAAACGACATAACCTTTAGTTGGACCTTTTTGAGGGCAACCGTCGCGGCGGTGCCGGTCAAGGTGATATTTGTGACCAAGATCCATCTCTAATAATTGGTGCTCCGAGGCACGGACTATCAGTCGCTTCAGCGCCATCGTCTCGAGCTTGAAACGGAATGACTGGGGTCGCGCCAACTTGGTCCCCAGCTGACTCATTTAATCCATCGTGTTGTTCAATGTGTGGAGGCTCCAGCTAGCTGTCTCTAGGTCGGCTAATAGTGTATTTTGTTTTTGCCAATTTCAGCGAGACCAAGACACCAAGTTGAACAACAACATTTAAACTCGAAGCTTCGCCCTCCGTCGCTCCTCGTACAGAGTACCCCCCGCTTGATATTTACTATATTGTGTATTGTTTAGAATTATAGACACTGTTAAGAGAGGTGAACAGTGATCGTGAAAATGAGAAGCAATTGTATTAAAAACCTACGTCACCTGATATTTGCGCCTTTCAAGGCGGGATCACGACAATTGAAAATTCGCCTTCGCAACTGTTCTAGTGGAAGTACTGTGATAGAGCGCACATTAAATGATTCCTTCAGAAATTAAAGAATATCAGTTATTTCGTGGCACAGACGAGGAAACATCGTGTAGTGTCATCACATTAGAACCAGACAAACTTGACCTGCAGGACCCATATCTGGTTTGCCACGTTTCATTAGCACTCGAGTCCAAGGCAAGCAATGGCATTCCTCCGCACACATTTTGTAACGAGTGATTGAAGGTAAATAGATTGCTGTTTTGGTCTTTCATGGAGACGAGCACAGGAGATATTCTCGTCCGCATCAATCCAAATATTGTGGCGTCCTGACCTTCGTGACGACTGATGGCAATTATTTTCCGACCTGCTTTGTATACTCCATATTCATACGTAGTAGTATTAGTATATGTTTGCGAACCAATGAATCCTGTTTTGAGTGGCATCTGCCACCTTCTGTTGCCACCACGCGTGAAAATTGTTTTTCACGACACCAAATTTGTATCCTTGTTGGTAATGAATAAACGACCACTTGGAATTAGACTCGGTGTTTGTATGGTGCTACTCTCGAATCACTTGAAGTTTGTATGCTTCCCACCAGCCGTGTTTTGGAAACCAGCATTTCCACCAATCAGAGAGTAGCACGAGGGCCATTGGTCAAAATGAAATCCAGCTTGCTCATGCGTCAGCCGGACCCTTCGTCAGTTGCCAAGTTGCCATGAGCCCCTCGAGCAAGCCGCCGACGTTCCACTGGGGCGAAGTTGTCTGGTACAACGTCGTGATCCTCGCGGTATGGCACCTCATGGCCGTGTACGCCCTTGTTTGCGTGTTGCCGCAAGCCTCGCTGGCAGAGATTGCGACGCTCTGGGTCGGCCTGTGGTTTTTCTCCGGCCTCGGCATCACGGCGGGTGCGCACCGTCTGTGGGCGCATCGCGCGTACAAGGCCCGCGGCCCGCTCCGTGTCTTTCTCATGCTGGCCAATTCGATGGCGTTCCAGGGTAGCATCTTTGAATGGGCCCGCGACCACCGTGTGCATCACAAGGGCTCGGACACGACGGCTGACCCGCACAACTCGAAACGTGGCTTCTTTTTCGCCCACATGGGCTGGGTCATGGTTCGGAAGCACCCGGACGTCTTTAAGGAGGGCAAGAAGATGTCGTATGACGATCTCGACGCCGACTTCGTGGTTGCGTTCCAGAAGAAGCACTACCTTGCGACTGTCATCGCCATGTGCTACATTGCACCTGCGCTCCTCGGGCACGCTGTCTTTGGTTCGGCATGGAACGGGTTCTGGATTGGCGGCATCTTCCGCCATGTTTGGGTGCTCCACATGACGTGGTGCGTCAACTCGGTCGCCCACTTCTTTGGCTACAAACCGTATGACCGCAACATTCGCCCCGTGGAAAACTTGCTTGTAAGCATCGGCGCCATCGGCGAGGGCTGGCACAACTTCCACCACAAGTTTCCGAGCGACTACGCCACGGGCGAAATGGGTATCCTCCAGCAATGGAACCCCACCAAAGCGTTCATCGACTTTATGGCCCTCATCGGCCAGGCCTATGACCTCAAGCGGTCGCGCACGTCCACGGCCACCCGCGAACGCGTCGCTGTCGCCGTAGCAGCCGAGACAGCCAAAGGCGTTGCCCCGCCGCCCAGCACTTGGGACCAGTTCACGAGCTGGCTCTTCTTTGGCCGCACCGAAGATCAGGCGCTGTTTTAATTCCATGTCAATAATAATGTCCCCTGCAACTGCACTACGCCCTCTGCAACTGCAAACTCAAAGGGCAATTTCGCGTCCGCCACCGCGTCCGCCACAGTAGGACTTGCCCCAACCTCAAGCAACCGCGTGGCAGGCCTCCAGTGACGTCACCTGTGGCCGCAGGTGATGCCCTCGGTCGTATCTTGGCAAGATACCGTGGCCTGGTGTCGTCTACTGCAGGGTGAGCTCGACTTGTTGCGAGGTCTTTTCGAGTGGACCAATTCGAGTTGCTCTGATCAATGCGAAGGTCAGATTTGATGTCATATAATCTACTAGTACTCGAGACGTCCACTGGGAATTCCTTATGTGCACATCAAATTTTACAGTGTAAAGTTGGAAAATTTCCAACTCTCGGCATCAATTTTGTGCCAAGTTGGCATCAGGCCGGTCGGCAAGGCCAACAATCTGTGATTCAATCGCAGCCTGTGTAGCGTTGGTGTGTGGGTTGGTGTCATTCGGAATGTCCCTCTGCCAGCACCAAAGGGTCTGGGCTTCAGGCAATCAGTGGCTTCTTCGACGTTAATCACCACAACTATAAACGACCCTGCATCCTTTCGAAGCTCAAGAGAGCAGCAATGCAAATGTATTTGCATGTAGACAGCCATGTTTGCACGCGAGCAGCACAGTGTCCTCATCCGTAAGAGATCACCGAGGCACTTGGTGTCGGGGTTAGTCGTGGCGAGGTTTCTTGTGGAGTTGTTGGCGCACCGCCGCTGCGATGACCGTCGCAGCCTTGTCCACCTCTTCCACGGTCGTGTACCGTCCCACCGAGAGCCGTAACGTGCCCATGGCGTAGGTCGACTCGACGGCCATGGCCTTGAGCACTGCTGATATGCTCGTCGTGTGGCTATGACAGGCCGAGCCGGCACTCGCGGCAACGTCGCCTTCAATTGCCCGTAGCAGCTGCGCGGCCTGCACCCCCGCCAAGCCGATGCTCAGCGTGTTTGGCAACACGTCATGCTCTGCAAGGCCCATCAGCACCGAGGCTATCTTCGCTGACGTACCCGTCGTCGGGCCGTTGACTACCATGTCCACATCCGGCAGCAGCGCCTGGAGCTGGTCAAGAAGGCGGCACCGTAGCCGCCAGAGCGCCTTGGCTTTGTCATCAAAGCCGTCCTCTGCCAGCGCACAAGCTACTCCGAGCGCGACGGCGTACGGAATGTTTTCAGTGCCAGCACGAAGCCCGTTTTCGTGACCCGCACCGTGCATAAGCGTTTGAAGCGGTCGCGTGCCTAGGGGCATTGTGAGGCACGCAGGAGCTATGACAGAACTACCCGGGCGAATGTACAGAGCACCGACACCTTTCGGGGCGTACAGCTTGTGCCCAGCGACGGTGAGGAAATCGACGCCCAGCGCGTCGACGTGGACGGGGATTTTGCCCACCGACTGGCTTGCGTCCGAGTGCACAAGGAGCGGTCTCAAGGCACGTGTGTCCGCTTCCCGCAGCGATGCGTGGCGGGCCTTGGCGGCCGCGGCCACCGCAGCGATGGGCTGCACCGTGCCGACCTCGTTGTTGGCATGCATGATTGTCACAAGGCACGTCGCGGGGCGGACTGCAGCAACAACTTCTTCGACTTTGACGCGTCCCCGAGAGTCCACGGGGACATACGTGATCTCGAACCCGTGCTCGGCCTCAAGGAACGCACACGTGGCTGTGATTGCGACGTGCTCGATCGCGGACGTGATGATGTGCCGCTGGTGAGCGGGCAGCGACAGCATACCCTTGAGCACATAGTTGATGGATTCCGTGCCGCCAGATAGAAAGAGCACGGCGTTGGCCGGGCACCGCAGAAGCGACGCTACCTGCGTTCTCGCCGTGTCGAGCGCCGCCTTGGCCGCCTTTCCCAATGAGTGCGTCGACGACGGATTGCCGTACGTATCCGTCAAGCACTGCGTCAGGGCAGCGATGACCGCCTAGCCAATGACTTAGTGGCACTATTGATGGAGTCACGCACAGGGTCCACAGGCGTCGTTGCATTGTAGTCGAGGTAGATCATCAGGGCCGTCCTTTTTACCACTATGTATCCGGACGCAATTGGCCGATACGTTAATTGCTTAAACGCCTGGCTAAACTCCCAGTCAAATCCCCGAGGAGTCTCGTCGCGGAGCCAAGGTCGCACGTCGACGCCAGTACGAGGCTGAATATCAACCGAGTCCCGGTCGTGTCGTCATGATGTACAGTACCGTGCAGCCATGGCTGCAATGGTGCTGCAGTGTGCCGTAAACTGCTAGGAAACTTTTGAACGTGCTCGCTGGATTGACACAGAGAGGACTGGAGATGGACTGGTTGATACAAGGCCAATTTATCTTTGGAGCTCACGCATCACTCAAGTCGTGCGGGCAGCGTGGTCTGCGACGCCGGAGGAACTCCACCGCCCCAAGTTCAAGTTGTTTAACCTATAAAACGTATTATTCTTGGTAGGCGGCATGGATTTGCATTTTGTTTGGATCTGGTGAAGAGCATGGGCACTGCGGCCGGTGATAGCGCGCAGCCGGCGTCGATGGCCGCGACGATGCTGGTAAACAACTGCTGTCAACACTCTTTACACTTGCGATCGCAGGGCAGCGCGATGGCGGGAATCCTTGGCCGCGTTGTGTGTCACCCAATGGACATGGCCAAAGCGAACCTCCAGGTCCACGGACAGTACCGTGGCGCCTGGCACGTTATCACGAGCACGCTCCAGTACGTCGCTCCTAGTTCCGTGGCGGCTGCTTATCACTGGTGCAGCGCCGAAGGCGTGCGAGGGCTCTACAAGGGCTTCGGTGTCATCGTGCTCGGATCAGCGCCGGCTACGTGTTTGTACGTAACGTCGTACGAGGTGCGCCGACATCTCTGGCATACGCTGGCGAGCTCATTGCTGTGCAGGAAAGCAAGAAGTGGCTGCTGCAATACCCGGTGATGCAAACGTCGCCGTTTCTGTCGTCGTTTACGGCAGGCATCTTCGCCGAGGCGTTCAGCTGTGTGTTTTGGGTACCCATCGACGTCGTGAAGGAGCGGATGCAAGTGCAGCGAACGCACCAAGCTGGCGCTTACAAGAATACATGGCACGCATTGCAAACGATCGCTCGGACCGAAGGGCTCCGTGGCATGTACAAAGGCAAGCGTCCCCCACCGGTCGCTTCTCATCTCCTCCAGGCTACGGCGCGACAATGTGGTCGTTCGGTCCGTACTCGGCGCTCTTCTTTGTCGCGTACGAGCAGGTAGATCTCGCGCGTCTGGTCGGACGGCACTGAGCCCCATTCAGAACAAAGCCGCGGCCCAGCGGTTGCATGCGACGGACAACGTGCCGTTTGCCTCGCTCCTTCTCTGCTCCGTCTCGGCGAGTGCTGCTGCGGCGTTTCTCACGAACCCTCTCGACCTCGTGAAGCTGCGGTTGCAGGTACACCGCCGCAGCCGCCACAGCTCACACTGCCGCAGGTTGAACGATTCCAGTCGGCTCAGTCGCAAGCCGCGCCCAAGTACTCCAACACGCTCCAAGGCCTCCAGCGGATTTTAGCGTGAGCCGTCAACGAGGCACCGATGGGCCGCCTCACCCCACCCGTAGAGAGGACGGCATTCGAGGTCTCTGGAAGGGAGCGGGGGCCCGCGTTGCGTTTCAAGCCCCCCTCACTGGCATCACGATTGCCATCTACGAGAAGTGCAAGGAGCTCGTTGCCAACTTCGTGTGACACCACTGATATATACACCGCAGTTCCACCTGCTTGTACTGGCCACCGGAGTATGTGTGTCCTCTTGAAGGTGGATGGGCATGCAATCTTCCCGTGGCGGAGACCGCTGTGGCAGGTGAGTTAGCTAGCGGGCGGCATTGCGGGCGGTTGTGTGGTGAAGGAGGGCTTGCCCCTGAGAGAGTCGCAGCGTCGCACGCACCCGAAGCATGGATGCGCTTCTGGCCATTCCCGGCGACCAACGACGCATCACCCAACCTGTGTAGATGGTCGATGCGAAAGGCGTTGCGATGGACCAGGTTTGGAGGGGAGGGAGATAAGCTGTTGAAGCTTCCCACCACAAAGGCACATGAGCCTGCACCCGCGGCTGCTTGGGCAATTGCTACTTGGAACTGACGCAATGGCGACTCGAGTGGCCTCACACCAGCTGCCATCTTGCCATCGCCCAAGCAGCGATGCTACCCAAAGGCGACCCTCCAGGAGGCAGGTGACAGCGCCGTCCTGTGAGGCCAAGACACCACTGATACGCTGATAGGGCCAGCCGTCCGCGAGACGCAGCAGCGGCCGCATGTCCATTGAATCTACTGTCTCCGCCTTTGGGAGATGCGTGCGACAGCGATCGATCGCAGCGCTCGGCAGAAGCAACGAGTAGCCGATGCCGTTGCCGTGCTTTTGTGGCCGCTCCGCTCTCGGCGGTCCAGCTGGCCATGTCCTGGATCGTTCGAAATGAGTAGCCAATCACATGGCGCGTTCGTGACCATGTTCCCACGTTGGCCGAATCAGCGACCCGTACCGAAGCAACGTATGGACCACAACATATAGTTTGGGAGGAATTAAAATAAGTCCTACAATTGGACGTGGGTATGCAATAATTTAAGCGGACGGCCGGAGAAAGGCCTGGGCCATGGCCCGCTGCGGCTGGATGAGGCGCGTGTAGTCGACGAGGTCCTTCATGCACGGGTCGAGCGCGAAGTCGAGGTAGAGGGAGTCCTCGTACATGGTGTCCATGGGGCGCCAGCGGTGCTTGGCGACGCGGTCCACATGGTTCTTGCGTGTAAACGGGATGTTTTTGCCACCAACGTAGAAGCGATCACGACGCCGGTACAGAGGCGGGATAGCCACCGGAACAGCAGTGATACGCAGGGGGGCGGCGTATTCGGACGGCCGCGTTGAATACGAATACGAGTACGAGTACGAAAAGGACTGCGCCTTGATGGGAGACGTCGTCTTGGGAGACGTGAGAGGCGACGGGGTCGGGGACTCGTCCGATGCTTGGGTGGACTCGTCATCCGCGGGGTTCACGTCCTCCTTGAGAGTGATGACCTTGGTTCGGGTACCAGCTGTTTCCTTCTCTGACACAGGGCGGACATGAAGCGAGGATCGGCGATGGCTACGGCGCCACCAGCGCGGCTCGTCGTCGTTCGATTCATCCATCCAGCGCTTAAGCAGCGACTTGCGCGTGCTGCTCGTGGCCCCGTCGATGTTGTCGTCGTACTCGCGCGACTTGCGCCGGAAGATCCCAAGGAAGCGCCGGTCATCATCGTCGCGCTTGTCGCGGCCAAAGCTGCGGAAGAGACTCGACCGGCGGCCGTGCACGCCCCGAGGATCAACCTCATCGTCGTCGTCGTCCTTGCCGAGGGCTACGAGGATGCGTGTCCAGAGCGAGTCTCGCATGCGGGTGGCAGAATGCAATATGTGTCATTGCGGCCCGTGCAACCTTGGTGGTGAAACGGCTGGCAGAGGGGCCCCTCCCCTGTGTCACACACCCTGGGGGGGGGCACCCACTCCTGGTCCTTCTAGATTCCATTCGAAGCTTTCTCATAATCATCAGCAAACAACACATCGTTGAAGGCACCGCCACCCGGGGGGGTCCAAAACGATTACAATCCGAGACAGCCCAAAGTCGTTGCAGGATTTCAACGTGCAGCACCCAAACCGCAAGGCGCAGACACCGCCGTGGGGCAGTTGCGTCCTCCACGTCCGCGCGACGTGGCTCTGTTCACTGCTGTGCTGCAGGGTATCGTGCGGATTCACCTCATCCATCGCAATCGTAGCGTTCACCACCGAGAATGACGGTGGAAATATTTGAAAACGTCCTTGCTACTCGACCCTAACAGATAGATTCAGCCGCGTCAAGACTCTGTCGATGAGGAGGGCCACCGACCGGTTGCGCCTGGACGTGGCTGGCAACATGACGCGTCATACCCGTGAGAGTTGTCGCAGTCGGTGCCGCTCTCGGCGCCATTCGATCGCGCCAGCCGTCCACGTCCACCGTCCACTGGAACCACGGATGTATCACAAGTCAGCACCGCCAATGTAAGGTACATGCGCTATCAGCTGGCACAACCGGACATGCCGGACGCACCGGATAAAGATATGCTTGAGTGATGCGGGCCAGCTACCCGACAGTGGCAGCAGCAGTGGCGGGCAAGGCGCACGACCGACGCTTATAGGAAGCCGCTGCGAGGGTGGACGGCCAGTGTCCGGCGAGCTGGCCTGCAGAGAAGCTCGCCACCGCGCGCAACGAACTACAAGGTCGCGTCGCGATTGGTTTCGTGGCTTCCAATCGTGGCGGGCGGTTGTGCCAGCACAGCTGGAGAGCCCCCGGGAGGCTTTTCGCAGGACTGAGATGCGGTGGCCATCGCAAACAAACCGAAAAGGTTCAGCGGGGACGTATGCTGAGAACAAACTAGCGATTACTGTTGCCCCGAACAAGTGAGTTGCCGTATGAGGAAGATTCCAGTGGCCGCGTCACGCTTCCACCGAGACACCCGCGACGGGCGGCAACAGACGGCGGCGGCAGCGCTTGGCCTCGGCGGTAACCCTGGATTCTCCTCGAAGCAGTCAGGTCATCGTCCTCACCGTTTTGCGGCGATTGATGTGTTCGTTTGTTAACACGTCGTTTTAAATAGCAAGTGTTAGTTAAGAATAGCGAGGCGGATCTTGGCCAAGGGGCAAATCTTCGAATCGGCGCGATGGGCAACCAGGCGAGCTACAACCCCGCCCGCGAAGCAGCTGAAGCCGGGCGCCGCCCTGATGACCACGAGCTACTGCTGCTCTTCTCGCTGCAGAAGCGATTCACGTCGCGTCTGGTCGAGTGCCCTTATGTACGTTTGTCTAGTTGCTGGTGCAGCCATGAGACTGTCGAGCTGTCTAGCATGTGAGCTTGCTACAGCGGTACTGGAATAGTATGCATGGCAACGCCCACAACAACAATCCTGTACCGTTTGAACGCCACGCCGCCGAATGGACAGCCATCGGATTCACGAGCAGCAACCCCGGGGACGACATTCGTTCCGGTGGCGAACTCGGCCTCGAGTGTCTCGGTATCGCGTTGATCTTCCGCCCGTCCAAATGGCATTGCCCTAGTGTTCTTCGTTGAGAACTACCCCGGTGAAGCCCGAATGCTCAACCGCCACTACGGGTGGGTCTTATTTACGCATTGCCCTTGGTACAATTTTATCTCGATCACTGCAGGTACCCGTTTGCCAAGGCTGGTGTTGCCGTCGTGCGCGTGCTCATGGAAATCCTGCACATTGTCGCGATGGACGGCTCTAAGGTAGTGTTAAGAGCACCTTTGGCGCGTATGACGTGGCTCCACCAGGGCACGTTTCCCGTCCAAGAGACGCTGTACTGGCAGCTTCTCGATTCGGACCGAAGCTTCTTCCAACTCTTTGCCTTCTGCCTTCTCATGTTTGACGAGTTGTTCTGCGAGTGGGTATCATCGCATGGGCCCTTGCCCCAAGGCTCGTGCGGCACCGCCATCGTTGCCCAGCTCGCGGATCAAGGCAAAGCGAAGCTACTCGCAACACTCCGCCGAGCTCCGGAGCACCTCACCGACCTCACGGTACGATCTTTTTCATCCCCAGCCAAGGCCGCACGGCCCCGAGTAGGATCTGTGCGCCAATGGCCAGATCTTGCGTAAAAACAACCTCAAACTCGAGCTCGACGGGAAAAAACCAAAGCCAAATGCATGGTCCAAGTCAGCGCCCAGTCCAACGCAAGACCTTTTCTACGGACTCCAGCAGAAAGGCCACTAGGGCCCGTCGAGCACGTTAAGCAGAGCTTGAGGCACACCCGGCGACTGATCCTAACCGACGCTTGTAAACATGGATGTAAGCTACCTAATCTACAGACCTCTGGTGGGCGCGTGAGGGACATGCCGGGCTTGTCAAGCCGATAGCGTAGCACGTGGCAAAAAGCTACGCAGATGGCGTCGCGGACGTGCTCGTTGGGCACCGAGCACTCAAGGATGCCTTCAGTGCCGATGACGCTGAAGCACTACCGGTGCATGAGATCGAAGGTAGCGGGGCTAGCCAAAGATGAACCGTCTGCGGCGGTGGGGGGACTGCGAGATCGCCAAACCCAACACTGTTGATGCCCAAACGGATCTCCCCAACGTCGTCGAGGTGGACACTTTTAAGCACGCAAGCTACTCGCCCATTGAGCTATTGAGGTTGCTGGTGGTGAACGCTCACCTTTGGTGTCGCCGATGCAAGCTCGCTGCGTCATCGGGTTGATCCAAAAGAAACTGAGCGCTGGCACAAGGTTTTGCATGTATCGCGTCACTTGAATGCTAATCCGAAGCAAGAGTTCTGTGGACGCGCAAAGACGAGACCAACCCCGCAACAAGGATCGCGTAGGCTCGTTCGATCTTGGCCACCGGTATGGGACCTTGATGCGGTGTTGCCCACTTGCGATTCGCAAGCTACAAACTTAATTCCGCGGTACGGCCTGCAAGGGGGCAGGCACCATGGCTTGGTTGTCTTGCAGTACATCGAGAATGCCGCGAAGACGTGCCACGGCCTGATCCCGCGCAGCTGGTGTCGGCAGCTCTAGGTCCCACGTCCGCTCCGAGCCGACAATTGAAAAGCACTATGAATATCGAGCCCAACTGGCCCATCAAGCATATAGTACTTGGTCCTCGGAGGCTTCGAGTTTACACCGAGTAAAACCAACAGTGCACGTTCCGGCTCGAACCTCTGCAATGTCTCGAAGGAAGAGCCCTTTGTCCCTGACGGCAAGAATGGTGCGCCGTCTATTGAAAGACAAGGGCGACGTGAGGAGGCGCATGCTCGTGCTGTGCAATGGGCGCATGACAAGGCGGTCACCGTCTACAGCTCGTCCCAAATAAATGCCGGAGGAATGAATGACCCACCGCTATTGAGCGAGATGATTTTCCACTTTTTTTGCGATCCCTTGTACTTGCAAACGCGGATGCCTTCGTGCAGCAGCTTCCAGAAGAGCAGGAGGTCTCGGTCCATATGCTTCATGAAATCCATCGCGTGGGTCTACCAGTTTAGTGACACTTTTAACCTCGCCCCCCGTACAGTGGCGCTCTTGAGACGCAACAAATTGGCTACGTGACGATACCACCCCTGAAGCCGACGGGCAGCAGCGTCTGCGACTTCAGTTGCACAGATGCCAGCGACTCTAAGCCAATGCATAGTGCAACTGACGTTTTAACGACACCGTACTCGGGCGAAGATGTCTGGGGCTCGCCGTGATTAGCGTGAGTTGCGATAGCCGTCTCTTGAAATTGGACGAAAGAAAGTACGGGGTTGTCCTCACCACATAGCCTAGTGTGGTTGTCGATGTCCGGCCGCTCGGACAGGTGCAAGACGATGGCGCTGTTGAGCGACCGCTCCTCCATGAAGCAGCCCGCCATCGGAAGAAAATCCGATCGTTTCAGGTGCTAATTTGGCGCCTAATTCGCTGAATTCAGCGGCTGCCTTGATTCTTGCTGTCTCACGCCGCATGATGATGCCATGACACGACCTGCCCGCCTCTCCCACGATTGTTTGGTTGTTTGACGAAGCTGTAAACCAGCGTCAGCTGTTACGGGCGTCCCAGATGACACCCTGACGGGATCACGTCCACGACACACAATCCTCACAGTTTAAATATTGTCCCAAGACGTGCGAGGTGCACTGGTAGCTAGTCGAACTACATTGTCAACGCTGAAACAGTGGACAAGCATCGTGAAGTTTATGCGCTTTTGCATAAAGGCAGAAAACTCGTGGCTCGCGAAGCTTTATGATACAAAAGAATGAGTGGAAAGTGAGAGCCTGCAGAGGGGGGATTGGCACCAGAAGGCCCGCTACACACAAGAGTCCTTTACGCCTGGACGTGAGAGGTGTGGGTGCGTGTGAGAATGAATGAATGCATGATGATGCGCGCATCGTCGGAAAGGACTGCTACTCACCAGTGTACCTCGCACCGTCGATGTGTGCCCACTATAGTCGCTTGGAGGCTCAAGAGGGCATCAGGAATATTAATCGAGCTAGATTGTCCATAAATGATCCAAACATTAACGTCTGGGCTACATACAGTATTCCACGCCAAGGTGACATCGACAACAAAGCGAGTGTGCCGGTTGTAGGAGTCGAACGGATGGATGGGAGTGTCCACGGCCCTTGCAAACCGGCACTTTTGATGCCCAAAACTCTGGGCTGCCACGTCACCATATATTGTTACATATTCCAGCCTGTCCCAGCCTCCAAAATTGGCAGAGGTGGAATGGGGCTCAAACCCAAGCAGTTGCCGAGCGTCTGGCATTGCAACTTTAATCATGGCCCACCAGCACGCCCACTTGGACCTTGAGGAACCCTCATCGCCGCACGACGACGGCTCCACCTACAGCCGCGGCGAGAGCTTCTCGTACAGCCAAGGGCACCGCGAGTCGTCGTTCATGGTTCCGTCGGCGGCGCGCGCGTCGATCGCTACGCGCAGCATCGTGGCTGCTCCGGTCGAGTCGACAGGCAGCAGTCCTAAGAAACAGGCTCGGTACAATGGCCGCCTTCGTGTACGGACTCGGCCACTTCCACATGAATCACTAATGTTTTCCAATGTAGCGATGGCCAGGTGTTTTGCTGCTGGCTTGCATCGTGGGCGGAGCCATCGCCGCCATCGCCTATGGCGCCACGACCTCGAGCCAAAACGCCACCGCGCGTGTGACTGAAGTGCAAAAGCGTCTCGCAAAGGAACGAGCCATCGCCGACGGTCTCAGCAGTTCATCAGGCTCATCGGCGGACGAGGTGTCCGAAGACGGACAGATCAACAACCCGCAGGTGTACCCGCCGGCGGGTTGCCAGCTGCCCGATTACCAAAGCAAGAAGGGCCGCATCTACGCCGTGGCCAAGAACGGCACTGAAATCCCCGTCCAGATCAAGGGTGTCAACTGGTTCGGCATGGAAACGTACGCTGCGCTTTCTCGTTGTCGTATATCTTATGTGTATTCGTAGTGGTATGCAATCTCCCTTCGGCCTTTGGGACAACGATCACAACGGCACCACTGTGGTAAGACAATATTTTGTCATATATCGACCCTAATTCTACGAAACTAGTATGCCGTGGCCAAATTTCTGTCAGACAACAAGTTTAACAGTGTGCGCATCCCGCTCTGCGTTGAAAACATTCTCAAGAACAAGGCACTTGAGGCGTCTGTGATCAACCGCGTGTCGAACCGTGCCCTCGACTTGACTTCGTACATCAGCCTGCTCCAGACTATCGTGGAGGCCCTTGCCTATCGCCAAATCTCAGTCATGATCTCGATGCATACACTGGATATCAAGAACGCTGCTGGGTCGCTTTGGTATGGCAAGGGTTTCTCCGAGAAAGATTTTCTCGACGCCATCGACAAGCTCACGAAGGCGCTTTGCTCCGACAAGTACTGGAATGTTCTGGGCATTGATGTCAAGAACGAGCCATGGGAAGGCTCCTGGGGCACGGGCAAGAAAGACGACTTCAAGGTTGGGGCGGAACTCATCGGCAAACAAATCCTTAAGGGCTGTCCCAACTGGCTCGTCTTCGTCGAAGGCATCAACGCTCAGAACACCATCACCCTCGACGGGGAAGAGTACGGGTACTACGACTGGTTCGGTGGCGGGCTCCAGAAAGCTGGCGACTATCCAATTGAACTGCCCAAGGAGCACAAGCTCGTGTACGCTCCGCACTACTACAACCCAGCCGTCTTCCCGCAGTACTACCTCTTTGGCGGCGGCAAGGTCGGTCCCGGCAACGCCATCGTCGGATATGTCGAGCTGCCCGACGATAAGCTCCAAGGCCGCGTGGAGAAGACAATGCATCAGATGTTTGGCTACCTCAACGAGAAGCAGGACTCGGCTGTTTTGCTTGGCGAGTTTGCCGGTTTGTACTCCCTTGATCAACACCCGAAAAAGACTACCCAGCGATGCACCGACTACACCGTAAAGACCATTGTGGGCAAGGGCTACGCCGGCGGCTACATGTGGTCGCTCAACCCCGAATCGGCGTATCAGTACAACCCCGCCGACACTCCCGGCCACTACGTCGAAGGGCTCTTGAACATCGACTGGCGCTCGGTGAATGCTCCCTTCCTCAAGGCTATGACCGGCCTTGACGAGATGAAGGACCTCAAGATGATGCCGTGCTTTCCCACTTCCAACTAGACGGTCGCACGTTCTAGTAAACTTCAATTACCTTATTAACTTCGTGCCACGACTTCGACACGTACATTTCTTGTGTAAGATTTGACCACTTTGTGCTCTGTAGGTGTACACACTGGTCTTGCCAGTGGTGCGAATACTGGATATGGTGCCAGTGGTACAAACGAAGCGATGAAATTTATGAGTGCTGTGGGGTCGCGTCGTACTCGAGCACGGAGCAGAATCTTCAAATGGGTTTCCTTTTGTTCAATTTGTGCACTTGGCTTGAAGCAGGGCTTGAAAATGTCTCTGAATCCAGTACGATGGGGGTCAAATTTGTTTTGGAATGGATCCAACATGGCAATAGATACCGTCTCAGTCTCGTTGGGAAGATGCCGCAAATTGAACCATCGTTGGATGTCTTTAGGTAGTTGTCTGAGCGAACGTCTCGACCCACGCACAAAGAGACAGCCAGCATCATGCAGCATCAGTGAGTTTAGTCAAGCTCCAAAATTTAGCGTGGCAGCATTGGAATGCATTCACTGGATTCACCCTGAAATATGTCGACCCACTTTGAGCAGTACTTTTCGATATCATGCCAAGTTCTAACACGCTCCAGGACGACCGCAGGACCTCGTTCTCGTACAGCGAGCGTTCGTCACCGTACGAAGCCGAAGATGCCCGTCGCAGCTCGATTCTACACCGAGACATTAAGGCCATTGACTTCGACCATTCATCACAGGCTCCCCAAACCTACCGCGGCCGCCTTCGGGTAATGTATCCAGTCGGAGGGATGCACATCATGCTTTCACTAGCGTTGGCCGGGTATTTTATTGCTGCTTGTCATCATTGGCGGTACCGTTGCCGCCATAGTGTACTTCAGCACTGCTTCGCATCAGTCGGCCGCCACCCGCATGTATGAGACGCAGAAGAGGCTCGCAGACCTGCGTCGGATCAAGGACGGCCTCTCGTCCGGGTCGGGGTCCGGAGTTGAAGTCCCCGACCACGAAGATGAAGACGGCATCATCAACAATCCAAAGGTGTACCCGCCCACGGGCTGCCAGTTGCCCGACTACCAGAGCAAAAAGGGTCGAATCTACGCGGTGGCCAAGAATGGCACCGAAGTCGCACTCCAGATCAAAGGTGTCAACTGGTTCGGCATGGAGACGTACAACAATGTTCTCAGTTTGCAAGTGTATCTCACCATTCTATGCATAGTGGTGACGGTGTTCCTTTTGGGCTTTGGGAAAACGATAACAACGGAACGACCGTGGTAACGTTCACTCATAAGATCTGAAAAACCTAACCCTACTATGATATTTTAGTATGCGATTGCCCAGTTTCTCGCCACCAACAAGTTCAACAGCGTGCGCATACCACTCTGTATCGAGAACATCCTAAACAACGCACCAAACAATGGCCGCCTCATCAACCGCGTCGCAAACCGTGCTGTGGACTTCTCGAGCTACATCGCTGTCCTCCAGTCCATTGTCCGGTCCCTCGCATACCGTCAAATCTCGGTTATGATTTCGCTGCACACCCTCGATACGTACAACAAAATGGGCTCCTTGTGGTACGGCGGAAACATCACCGCGGACGACTATTACCACGCTGTGGATATGCTCACGTCGTCGCTCTGCTCGGATACTTACTGGAACATCCTTGGCATCGATGTCAAAAACGAACCGATGGCTGGCACCTGGGGTACGGGCCTCGAAAATGACTTCAAGGTCGGCGCCGAGGTCATTGGCAAGCGCATCCTGAAGGGCTGCCCCAAATGGATGGTATTCGTTGAGGGCGTCAACTCACAACACAAGGTAACTTTCGGCGGTGAAACTATGGAATACACCGACTGGTTCGGCGGCGGATTGCAGAAAGCTGGCGACTACCCGATCTCGCTGCCCACAGCAAACAAGCTTGTTTATGCGCCTCACTACTACACACCGGCCGTCTTCCCCCAGTACTATCTTTACGGCGGTGGCACCGTATTCGGTGAGCGGCTCGCGATCGCAAACTACGTTGAGCTGCACGATGCCGAGCTCCAGAACCGCATTGACCAGACTATGCACGACATGTTCGGCTACCTCAACGCCAAGCAAGACACTGCTGTGGTGCTTGGCGAGTTTGGCGGCCTCTACACGAAAGATCTGCATCCGCTCAAAACGACGCAGCGCTGCACCGACATGACGATGAAGACAATTCTCAAGGAAAATTACGCTGGTGGGTACATGTGGTCGCTCAATCCCGAGTCAGCTTACCAGTATAACCCCGCTGACAAGTACGGGCACTACACCGAAGGGCTCATCGAAGACGACTGGCGCCACGCGAACTTGCCCTTTTTGAAAGCCATGGCTGCGCTGGATGCAATGCCGGACCTTCAGAAGATGCCTTGCTTTGACATCAACACGTAGCATAGACGCAAGCCACATACATGCTACCGTCTACTTGATTTAAGCATTTCGCAATACGAGCTTTTTATGTTTGCCCGATAGTACACACCCTCTAGGAAGAGCTGCTCAAGGCAAATTGCGGTGAGGTTGTATATAATAGACGATAAACATGTTTGCAAGCCGCATTATCTTCTCTTTGCCACAGCTACTCCGGAATAGCTTCACAAGTTTTGGGCTCCCTCCGTGACCTTGTAATGCACTACAAAGCATACCAAGATTTCGCCGTTTGTAGCTGAATGCATTTTTCCTCTGAATCAACCTAGAAGTGGAGGACCTTTTCGGTCGTGCTACATTGCCATTACATTCATCATTTGATATTTCTTGCGGCGGACGATCAATCCTGTCGGGGCGTCGTTTGAAGTTGTACTCCGGAGTACTGTTTTGCGCCACATTAGTCAAAACGATGTCATGGAAATTTACGTCCCAGAGCATTGTCCAATGGCACGACTACAATCTCACAGCAGAGTTACGACGCCTGCACAGGGCCCACTCGATCGCATTCATCCACTCTACAAGCATTTTTCTATTCAACGACTACCACAATGGTCGCCCACACCGACTATGAGCTGGGGGAGACCCCAACGGCTCGCGACCGGGGAAGCTTCTCCTACAGCGAGCGCGGTTCACTCGCTGCGGACGTTCCCATTCGGCCGTCCTTGGTATCTCGTGATATCCCGGCCATCCCCGAAAACGAAAAGTTGGTCCGCCGCAACTACAGTGGCCGCCGTCGGGTACTGTGCCGTACTACAGTACACAACGCTTAATGTGTCTGAATAGGTGTGGCCCGGGGTCCTCCTTTTGCTCTTCATTATCGGAGGTTCAATCGCTGCCATCGCTTACATGAGTACGTCCATGGGTCAAAGCGCACAAGACCGTGTCTACGAAGTTCAAAAGGCGCTTGCCAAAAACCATTCGATCCAGGATGGCCTCACGTCCGGGTCGGGATCTGGTTTTGACATCGTCGACCACGTCGACGACGATGGGATGGTCAATAACCCCAAAGTGTACCCGCCTACGGGCTGCCAACTCCCCGACTATCAAAGCAAGAACGGACGTATTGTCGCTGTGGCCAAGAATGGCACGGAAATTCCGATTCAGATCAAGGGTGTCAACTGGTTCGGCATGGAGACTGGGATGCAAGCCCCCTTTGGTCTCTGGGACAACGACCAAAATGGCACCACTGTGGTACGTACACCACGTATTCATTTGAAACTCGTCTAAACTCGGTGTAAACCAATAGTACGAGATTGCCCGGTTTCTTGCCACCAACAAGTACAACAGTGTTCGTATCCCGCTCTGCGTCGACAACATCCTCAAGAACAAGCCACTCGAAGCGTCGATCGTCAACCGTGTCACGAATCGAGCACTCGACCTGTCGTCGTATCTCGGCCTGCTCCAGAGCGTCTCCAAGTCGCTGGCCTACCGCCAAGTGTCGGTGATGCTCAGTATGCACACGCTTGACATTACCAACTCGCAGGGCTCGCTTTGGTACAGCGCGCAGACGTCGGTGGACGACTTTCTTAAGTCCATTGACATGCTTACGGCAGCTCTCTGCTCCGACACGTACTGGAATGTCCTTGGCATTGACGTGAAGAACGAACCTTCCGATGGCACCTGGGGGACGGGGCTCCAGAACGACTTCAAGCTCGGTGCTGAGCTAATCGGTGCCCGCATTCTCAAGGGCTGCCCCAAGTGGATGGTCTTCGTCGAAGGCGTGAACTCCCAGCACTCGATCTCAATCGACGGTCAAGTCTTCAAATACAGTGACTGGTTCGGTGGGGGTCTCCAAAAGGCCGGGGACTACCCCATCTCACTCCCCACGGCCCACAAACTCGTGTACGCACCCCACTATTACAACCCGGCCGTCTTTCCCCAGTACTACTTATTTGGTGGTGGCACTGTCGTCGGCGGCAATGCCATTGCCAACTATGTCGAACTCTCGGACGACACGCTACGCAACCGCGTTGCCAAGACAATGCATCACATGTTCGGGTACCTCAACGATAAGCATGACAGCGCTGTTGTTCTCGGCGAGTTCGCGGGCCTGTACACAAAAGACGCTCACCCGCTCAAGACGACGCAGCGCTGTACGAAGTACACGGTTGAGACAATGCTCCAAGAAAACTACGCTGGTGGCTACATGTGGTCACTCAATCCCGAGTCAGCCTACCAGTACAACCCCGCCGACAAACCGGGCACGTATACCGAGGGGCTGCTGCAGGACGACTGGCGGCAAGTGAACGTACCCTTTCTTGAAGCGATGAAGGCGTTGGATGTCATGCCCGATCTCAAGATGATGCCGTGCTTTCCCATTGAAACTTAAAGCTCTAAACGCTTTATTTAATCACATTTAATCGCATACACGAATCAGTTTCGAGGACAAAACTAATGCAAATAGGTGTTCAAATGTCGCTCAGGTGGGACCTGGAAGTTGATTGTGAATTCATGAAAAATTTGCTTTCAGATCTCCTTCGATCGAGGTTGAGAGAAATGATTTATTCAAAAATTCCTCACACAAAATCATTCATTTCCACGAACCTGCATGAAAAAGTACGTCAAAAAATGATTTTATTCCAGATGGACAAAATTGTCTACCCTTTTGGCGCTAAGTATAGTGTCCCATGGATCTCGACCTCGAGGCAAGAGGACACGCCCTCCGACGTGCTGTTGAACGCAGATTAGCAGTAAAGCGGCGCTGCTGCCTCCAAGTAGGTTGCATCCTGGATGAGTAGGCTACTATATCGTTTAACACATATCACGTTCGCAGTTGAAGGCGACCGATCTGCTGCCTAGTACCACAGACATCACAATCCCCAGCAAACCCTTGACTGGCTTGGAACAATTGCTGGGGAAGCCTGAGCATGGTATTTCACAAAATGATGGCGGAACAACACAGTACCCAGCGCAGCCCTGTTGCCTCGTCGGACGGTCTACCCACCACATCACCAGGCACCGAGGATGCTGCGCAAGACACGTCAGTGCGCCAGACAGCTAGGTCTACGACTGATGCGTCCGCACCGACCCCAGTGTATCGCGGCCGCCGAGTTGTACGCACTATCTGCTTGCTGCACGACTCACCTCATATTGTAGCGATGGCCGGGAGTTCTACTTCTCGTGGTGCTCACCGCAGGTGCTGCCGTGGCCATGGTACACTTTGGCAACAAGATGTTCAACAACACGCAATCGGAAATGCTCAAGCGAAAGGAACAAGGCGAGAAAGAAGTAGTCGCCGCGCTGGGAAATGAGAGCGGGTCTACCAGTGGCGAGGAGACCAAAGCTGTGTACCTGACCGAGAGCTGCCAGCTCCCCGACTATCAGAGCAAGAAGGGACGCATCTACGCGGTGGCCAAAAATGGTACCGAAGTCGCCATTCAGATCAAGGGTGTCAACTGGTTTGGAATGGAAACGTACGCACCATCGTGCGCTTTTGTGCTCAATCGACGAATCAATCATAGGGGTGTGCAGATTCCGCTTGGTCTCTGGGACAACGCTCGCAATGGAACTACTCTTGTATATATCTGTCACGATGACAACCCCTTGACAATGTCATTCTACCGTAGAACAACATTGCTCGCTTTCTCCAAGAGAACAAGTTCAACAGCGTGCGACTCCCGCTCTGCGTTGACAGTATCCTCGCCAACAAGTCCAACGACGGTAGCCTCATCAATCGCGCGAGCAACAGCATGGTTGATCTCTCAAGTTACCTCAGCGTTCTGCAATCAATCGTCAAGGGGCTTGCGTCCCGCCAAATCTCAGTCATGATTTCGATACACACCCTCAACACTGACCAAGACGGCAAAGAGAACGCCCTTTGGTACAACGCCAAATTGCCCTTCTCCAACTTCCTCAAAGCCATCGATATGCTCACAACCACGCTCTGCTCAGACAACTATTGGAATGTTCTTGGCATCGACGTAAAGAACGAGCCGTGGCAGGCTACATGGGGAACGAATGGCACCGACGACTTTCAATCGGCCGCCGAAACAATTGGCTCGCGTGTGCTTCAGGGCTGTCCGCAGTGGCTCGTCTTCGTTGAAGGCGTCAATTCTCAGCACTCCATCACGCTCGACGGAAAGGACTTTAACTACTACGACTGGTTCGGCGGTGGGCTCCAAAACGCTGGCGACTATCCTATTTCGCTCCCTTCCGCGCACAAGCTCGTGTACGCACCACACTACTACACGCCTGCAGTCTCCCCCCAGGCGTATTTGTACGGTGGTGGTACCGTGCAAAATGATCGCACGATCGTCGACTACGTCGAACTCTCGGACGGTGCACTTCAGAACCGTGTTACCAAGACAATGCACCACATGTTTGGGTATCTCAACGACAAGCAAGACGCCGCGGTGCTGCTTGGTGAGTTTGGTGGACTGTATTCGCTCGACGCGCACCCAAAGAAGACGACGCAGCGCTGCACGGACTATACAATGCAGACGTTGCTCAACGAGAGCTACGCTGGGGGGTATGTCTGGTCACTCAACCCCGAGTCCAACTACGAGTTCAATCCCGCCGATAAGATTGTTGGCACCACAGAGGGTTTGATGAACGCTGACTGGAGGACCGAGAACGCGCCGTTCCTCAACGCCATGCGTGCACTAGATGCCATGAAGGACTTGCAGCCGATGCCGTGTTTCTTGTTGACCGTCTAAGCTAGCGACTTTGGTAACTTCGGTAACTACTTCCACAACAATGTTAAACGCGCAGTCTCGAAGACTAGATAACTTTTGTGAAGTTTTGACGTCTCTTGGCTGAGGTGTGCATGTGGAATCATATCAATCGTACAGTGCACTTTAGCAATGATATGCAGTACCAGAACCCCTAAACCCCTAATCCCCTAAACTTAACTTGAACGTAGAAAAGCTATACAAGCGAAGCTATAATTGCGGCGTGGACAAACAGCTAGAATATGAACGTTGACAAACAACCCGAAGGCTATCTGTGGAGCTTACGACGCGCATGGCGCTGATTTGCAACGAACAAAGATGGTTGAATGGTCGGCTTGCTGCTGCGCCCATTACTGTCTTCACGCCGGCGCCCTCCTGCGCACCGCGAGCTTGTGTGGCCAGTCCTTCGCGCATGCATGCTTTACAGCATCTGGCTAGCGCGCAACGACTCCATCTTCCGCCCTTCGCCGATCGGGGTCGGCATGAAAGCCGCTGCCTTGGTCAAGCTGCACCTCCACTACCTACAGCGCCACAGGCACGGTATTCCCGCGCTGTCCCTTTTACTCGCAGCACTTCAAAGTTCCGAGTGGGGCCACCGCTTCAAGGCCCCCATGGTTGAGGATCGTACACGCCAAGTGCGCACCTTTTCGCCCACAGCAAACCGTGTGTGACACCATCGAATTAGCAGGTCCGCCAACATATTTATGATAGTTTCCTCCAGAGCGTTCCATGCAAGTGATCTTGCTCTCGCGCTGCCACGTCACATCTGCCAGCGGATGAAACCGCGCGAGTGGTGGGCGCCAATCTTTCAGCGCCTCTGACCCACAAAGACGTCACCCAAGTCTTTTGCATTAGACGGCCCATGTTGCTGCCATAGACACACTAGCAGAGCAATGGCTTGGACTAGGCCACAGGAGCGAGTCGCAACGTTGTGTGCGCAAGGGGGTGCTGCATGTTTCGTTGGAGCCATCGGTTTCCCTGCGACACACGCTGCGGCCTCGAGGGTCGAGCTCTTGAACCAACCAGCAGAGACCGCGTATCGCTGCTTGCCTGGTTCAGACAGAGCGGACTCGTCGGTTCGTCGAGTCTTTTCCGCCTGGAATCTCCCATGCGCTATCAGCCATGCATTGGCCACATGTGGTCGAGAAATATGTGATGGCCAGATCCATTCTGAGCCCTCAACACATCTTAACCACAACCCAAACACTGGTACACGGTGTCGACAGGATCTCTGCTGCGGATGAGATGCGACCGTGCAGCTTCCAATGTCCTGTCTAGCGTTCCATATTTCTTGCACGTCTGTAGTTAGCTAGGCGATGTCCCCCCCCCACACGAGTAATAACCCCCTTGGTCCTGCCACCGCGCGCCACCACTTCGTTCCCTTGCGGCTCCTACGAGCTGCGTGCGATGGGTTGGTGTAGGTCGCCGTGCTCGTCGAAAGCGATCGACCAAGTGCCTTCAACAGCCGTGTTGCCGTCAAAATTTTCATGTTTTTTCAGATCAAAAAATGCTGTTTTCAGATTCCACGCCCAAGCCGCCCATATCTTTCCTCCGGAAGGCGCAAAGTGGTTGCGGCGGCCCTTGGGGTCGTTGGCAATGGTGCGTTCATGCTTGGCACAGGTGAGGCAATGGGAGTATTGCGGGGGTGTGGACGAGTGGGCAGTGCGCGGGCGCCCGCAAGCGCTGGCTCGTACCATAAGTTTGGCAGAGTAGCTTCCCTATCATACCGAAGAAGGGCGGAATCGGCGCAAGATTTCAGCGGCGAGAAGCCGATTCCTTTGACGATTCACACGACCGTCAGTTGGGGAGCTGCTGCCTGGCAAGCGCCAAGAGACCCACGACGTCCATGGTTGAGCATGGCTTCGTACGGGGGCGACGCGGTCGATGGCAGCTGCGGCAGATGCTTTGTCCGTGTCGTGCTGGGTTGTAATTGCCTTAAAACGTTCGTAATTCGAACATGTAGCGAACAATCCTGAGCAAATTTTAGGCTGCCACGTCTTCTTACGGCGAATTTTGTCTCACACTCGACCAATCACAGACCGCGAGTGAAGGGTCGAACGCGAAAGATCGAATCATTTTTTATTTCGACTCGCGGGGCGCAGCTCTCAGAAGCCATGGAGCGGTCGAGCGACGCGTATGGGCGTATCAGCGACCAGATGGAGGAGCGGTCCAGTAGCTTCTCCTATAGCCAGCGCGCTCCCTCGTCCATGAACGGCGAGGCCTTCACCCGCGGCTCGATCCTCGACCGCGACATCCAAGCAGCACCAGTCGATGAGGCCGCTATTAAGCCCAAAGCATTCAAGGGCCGCATTCGGGTATGCGTTCCTTGTATGTATGCAGCTTATGCTTTTGTAGCGCTGGCCGGGTGTGTTGCTACTGGTGCTGATTGTCGGTGGATCTATTGCTGCGATCGTCGTTCTCGCTATGTATTTCCACAACTCGGCATCTACTCGAAGAAGCGATGTGCAGAAGCGGCTGGCCAAGGAACGGGCAATTGCTGACGGTGTCACCGACGGGTCCGGCTCGTCATTTATTTCTGACGATGGACAAGTGAACAACCCCGAGGTGTACCCTCCCGCGGGCTGTCAGCTCCCCAATTACCAGAGCAAGAAGGGTCGCATTTACGCGGTGGCCAAGAACGGCACTGAAGTACCTGTCCAAATCAAGGGTGTCAACTGGTTCGGCATGGAGACCGGAATGCAAGCCCCCTTTGGCCTCTGGGACAATGACCACAACGGCACAACGGTCTATGCGATCGCGAAATTCCTTGCCGACAACAAGTTTAACAGTGTCCGCATGCCGCTTTGCGTCTCAAGTATTCTCGACAACAAGCCCTTGGAAGCGTCCATCATCAACCGCGTTTCAAACCGAGCGCTTGACCTTACGTCTTACGTTGCGTTGCTGCAGTCGACCATCCAGTCACTCGCGTACCGCCAGGTGTCGGTGATGATCAGTATGCACACGCTCGACATCATGAACAAAGGCGGCTCGCTGTGGTACGGCTCGACCGTCAGCGTGGACCAGTTCCTTGAGTCCATCGATGTTCTTACCAAGGCGCTTTGCTCAGACAAGTACTGGAACGTCCTGGGCATCGATGTGAAGAACGAGCCATGGGAGGGCACCTGGGGCACGGGGCTCAAGAACGATTTCCGGCTCGGCGCCGAGCTTATTGGAAAGCGCGTTCTCAAGGGCTGTCCCAACTGGCTCGTCTTCGTCGAGGGCGTCAACGCGCAAAACACCATCACCCTCGACGGCGAAGAGTACGGGTACTACGATTGGTTTGGCGGTGGTTTGCAGAAAGCCGGCGACTTCCCCGTCAGACTGTCCACCGAAAACAAACTCGTGTACGCGCCGCACTACTACACACCCGCCGTCTTCCCGCAGTACTACCTTTTTGGCGGCGGCAAGGTCGGCGCGGGCAATGCCATCATGGGCTACGTCGAGCTTCCCGACGACAAGCTTCAAGGCCGCGTCGAGAAGACGATGCATCAAATGTTTGGCTATCTGAACGACAAGCAGGACTCTGCCGTCGTGCTCGGCGAGTTTGCTGGTCTGTATACCAAGGATTCGCACCCGCTCAAGACGACGCAGCGCTGCACCGACTTCACGATCAAAACGATGCTCAAAGAAAACTATGCCGGTGGCTACATGTGGTCGCTCAACCCCGAATCGGCGTATCAGTACAACCCCGCCGACACCCCCGGCAACTACGTCGAGGGTCTGCTCCAGGACGACTGGCGCTCCGCCAACCTTCCCTTCCTCAAGGCCATGAAGGCCATGGACACAATGCCGGACCTCAAGATGATGCCGTGCTTCGCGACATAACGCACTTTGTGTCGTAAATGCCTAGAAATTTATTGCGTGAGTTGCTTGTGTCATGGTTCTACACGAGGTCGTGGGCATGCACGCGCCTCGCCCAGCAGTCATGCCCATCAGAGCGGACGGCAGGCGTGGCTGGTGCGCATACTTCAAGCGGAACGACGCACTTGACTTTTCCACACTTTTCAATGTGCGCAACATGCATACGTTTGTGTACATTTTCACATTTGAGTGTAAATTTCACACTTGAGTGTAAATTTTACACTTGAGTGCATCTTTGTACACTGGTCTGCAACTTTTCACACTTGAATTGTGTACAACTTTGTACACTTTGCCTGCCTATTTCACACATTTGACTGGAATTGCCGCTTTCCCAATAACGTGTGGCCTAGTGGTAGTTGTTTTACAATGTGAAATTGGAGATGTAAAGAACGCAGTGTTTCGACAGGTGGGGCTCAGAGCTCAAAGGTGTACGAGAGAATCGCGGGCGTTTCCTTAGCGTCGTCGTCGTGCTTCCCGTCGTCGTCCTTCTCCTCGGCGAACTGCGACGTCGCGTGGCCGGCGGGCGACCCGCGCAGGCCGGCGAAGTACGTGACGGTCTTGGTAGGATTTGTGCCCTTGTCGTGGCCCGTTTGGCTCGCGTTGTTTTGCGGCAGCCACACTTGCGAATCGACGTCTTTGCGGAAGTTGCTCAGAGTTGTTTGCACCGACACTGTCTTGCACTAGAGGACTGTACTCGCAATTTGTCCGAGGCAATCAAAACGTACGTTGCGCAGGTTGGCCACCTTGAGCGCCCGTCGGCGCAAACTCCACTCGTTCCAGTCGTAGTTGACGTCAATGTTCTTGTCGACAAAGTGCACCGGCGTGCTTGTGCTTGCATCCACCTTGAGCACCGCGTGAGGAGCCAGCAGCGGGTGCACGTGCGTCTTGTTGTTGAGCAGTTTCATCAAACTCGCCATGGACGTGTCGGGAAAACTTTCCTACGTTTCCACGGCTCCCACCGTTGCCATGAAACCTATGTACGCACCTGCAGTCTTAGGAGGTAAATGAGCTCGGGGCGATGCACAACGAACGAGTGCACAGCGTTGATGTACTTGTCGGGTGATGCCATAAAGTCTCCAAGCGCTCGTTCGTTCACAAAGACGTGGTAAGCATTGCGGTACTGGATCACACCCAGCGACGGGTCCCCTGGAAGCAGCAAACCTAAGCCAACTGAGCTCCCTGCACCTTTCAGCGCTGGGTCACGCACCGCCCCGCTGGACGATGGTCCACGGACAATAGCCTTGGTACTCGAGCGGCAGTTGCATGAATTCGGGCGTCGAATCGACCGACATGCGAATGGGCACGTCGTCCGGCGCCGCCCCGTCATCTGTTCGGATTGCCGTCAGCCCAGAGGCGGTGGCAAAGGCCTACCGTGCGCCGCGGCATCGCTGTCCTTGCGACCCGTGCTCGCCGAGGAGCTTGTGAGAAGCGCTTGGTTGTCCGGCTCGCTGTGCTCGAACCACTCCTCCTGCGGTGGCATGCCCGCGCGCTTGGCCTTGAGGATCCATTCGGATTGCGGCCCCAGCGTCCGTGTGTACGAGTCCTTAAACTCCATGAGGCTATGCACCGGTGATTGTTTCCTGGTGGCAGCGACGAACGCACGCTTTAATCGAGCGCGAACGAGCCAGCAGCAGCTGATGCTCCACATCGAGCTCGTCCCACGCTTTGGCGAGCGCTTCGAAGATTGGGTATACCTGCCCCTTGGGCAGCGACGTGCGGGACCCCACAAGCCTATGGTATGTCGGGCAAGTAAACGTTGGACACAATCATACGATTTGAGCGTGCTCAGCTCCGTTTCAAAGGTCGTGATGAGGCGCTGAATCTTGTCGGAGGACACATCAATGTCTTCGTGCAGCGACTGCATGTACGAGAGAAACTGGCGCTTGTTGTTGAGCTCCTCTTGCCACCTGCGCCACCTTGGGTCCAGGCGGCATCAACGCAAAGTGTACCGTTTCAGCGCACTGGCGCCGCTTGCCGACTGCGCGTTGTAGTGGTGGACGTGCAGGAGTACCTCAGTGTAGTCGGTGCACGTCTGGTTGGCATCTTCGACCTCTTGATCCACGCTCTTGGCAATCGACGTTACGTTGTCGCGAATCGTATCTGCTAAGGATGAGTCGACGACGCCAAAGCCGCCGAGGCTCCACCAAGGGACAACGTGATGCCCGCGCCGCCTTTGCCGATCTCACGATTGAAAAGGCGGATGCCACCGACGATGTTGGCCAGCTCTTTGAGTTGGAACTTCTTATCGTCCGGCGACATGGACACAAACGACTTGAGCCTACAGGGCAATTTGGTTCCAAACACGAGGGTTAGGGCTGCTACCCGATGCGCGGAAACACACTTTCTAGCGCGGCAGCCACTTCTCGCTCGATGTTGCGGTCGTTGGCCTTGTCGGCGTCAGCGTGGACCATGAGTAGCGTGAAGATCTGGTGGGTCACGTTGGTATTGTGTGCGGACGAGAGGGTACCTGGCGATACAGCGTTGTGAGCGTCTCAAAGTCGCTCGTGCCACTGGGCTGCAGGGCCACGATCGACCGGTGCAAGTTTGCAATCTTCTTGTCTTTCATGGCCTGCGCCTTCTCCACCTCTTCCTATCGTTGGTCATGAGCGAGCCGATAAAAGTGACAGGCCAGCCTCGTGCTTGACGTAGCACAAGTCAAAATCGAGCTGCATCTTGATTGTTTCGAGGGACGGACTGTCCTTGCGCAACAGCATGTCCACGCTGCGCTGCGTGAGCTCGTTGATGCCGGCCGCGTCGATGTCTCCATCGAGGCAAAACACATTGGTGTTCTCCTGAACAATCTGCCCACAGCACATGAGCGTATTCGCCACCGAAGGCGTACCGTGCGGCAGATGAAGGCCGCTAGCGTGTCCGAGACGACGACGCCTTCGTACTTGCAGCGGGCGATGATGTCGCCGACGACTTTGCCGATCCGATCGAGCATGACGAGTTGCTTTCCCCTGTGAAACGCTCTGGCCGAAACACCTCTAACTGCCCGCCTCCCATTGGTGGAAAATCGGCGGAATTTTAGCGCGTTTTCGTTTAGGCATTTATGTCGAACGTGTTGTGACGGACAAGCAGCCAGTGACCCCGTCGGCGACAGACGCAACACCTGCACCATGGAGCGTGAGCTGCATGCTGGGTGGGCGTCGCGTCTCGCTGGGCTACCATCTCGCGGTAGTTATACACTTGCTTAGATTGACGAAGTACATCTTATTGGTGTTTTTTAGCGAATCACGTGACGTTACGCTGTTTCCGACGCTTGGATTGGCCAAAAATCAGTCGAATCGCATGCCATTGGCTCGCAAGCGCAACCCGAGCTTGGCGATCGGAGGTATTAGGCAACATGCAACGGGTGTACGATCTTGTGGTCATGGGCGGTGGCAGCGGCGGCATCGCGTCTGCGCGCCGTGCCGCCACGTACGGAAAGAAGGTTCTCGTCGTCGAGCGTGGGCGCCTCGGCGGCACATGCGTCAACGTCGGCTGCGTGCCGAAGAAGATTATGTACGCAGCCGCCGACCTGGCCCATAGCGTGGCCCACGACCTGCCAGCGTACGGCTTTCCTAGCGTCGGGACTCCTGTTGTGGACTGGGGCACGCTTAAGCAGCGCCGCGACGCCTACGTCTCGCGCCTTAACGGCATCTATGCTCGGTACGTCACCTCTCGCTTATAACGCGGCATTGCCGCCCGTGTAGCAACCTCCAGGGCTCGGGCATTGATTTTCTTTCTGGCACGTGTGCCTTTGGCGCTGATGGTCGAGTCCTTATCGACGACAAACCGCTCGAGGTTGGCAGCTCGTTTCCATCGTGGCCGTAACGCGCCTATGGCAGGCCGACGCCAGTAACGTACTGGTTGCAGTTGGTGGCCAGCCTGTGATGCCAGATATCCCAGGCATCGAGCACTGCATTAGCTCCGACGGCTTCTTTGAGCTCACCGAGCGGCCGGCGCGCGTCGCGGTTGGGGATTCGCTTTCGAGCCCACCTTAACCACGCTCTCGGTAGGTCGTCGGCGCAGGCTACATCGCCGTGGAGCTTGCAGGGGTCTTGCGCGGGCTGGGCAGCGACACGACAATCTTTTGCCGTCAGCAAGGCGTCCTCCGCTCCTTCGACGTTTGTCCTAGTGGTTGCCGCTTGCATCTGATGCCTCGTGCCCCAGGACATGCTCCAAGCAGTTCTCCACGAAGCTTTCGAGCGCGATGGCATCCACCTCGCGCCGCACAGCACCGTTGCCCGTGTGGACAAGGTGACCCTCTCAGCTCGTCCTTGTCTAACTTCTAGGGCAGGACTCGGCCACGGGCGCTCTATCGGTGACTACCACGGCAGGCCAGAAGCATGACGGCTTCGACTGTGTTCTGATGGCCACGGGTCGCTCGCCGCTGACGCGAGGTACCGCCCGCTGCAAACCCTGATCAAGCGCCGCCGTGTAGCACTGGGGCTGGAACATCGCGGCATTGAGCTCACGGCCGATGGGTTTATTCCTGTCGACGAGTACCAGGCGACAGCTGCTCCTGGTGTCTTTGCACTTGGCGACGTCGTCAAGACGGTCCGTCCCCGACTTCGCGACAGTCTGTATATGCTCGTGGGTATAGGCGGCCTTGACGCCCGTGGCTATTGCTGCCGGTACGTAGTACATTTGCTCTTCGTTGGCTCAGGCGGTGCAGGTCGGCGCCTCGCGGACCGTTTGTTTGGTGGCCTACCCGAGGCCAAGGCGGACTACTCTAATATTCCGTCGGTGGTCTTCAGCCACCCGCCGATCGGTGCGTCAGCCGTGTCCAGAGCACTAATGCGACTAGGAACGCAGGCACCATCGGCCTCACCGAGCACGAAGCCCGGCGGCGCTTCCCTAGCGACGATATCAAGGTTCGTGTTGGCTAGAAGCCCTAGTGAACTGTGCTTAATCAGGGGTAGGTGTACACGTCCAAGTTCATCAACATGCACTACTCGTTGTACGAGCACGCCCATGAGAAGCCAACTACAGCCATGAAGCTCATCTGCACGGGGCCAGAAGAGCGCATCGTCGGTCTTCACGTCATTGGCCGCGGTGCCGATGAGATGCTGCAGGGCTTTGGCGTCGCGATCAAGGTGCCGCCCTGCATCTCGAGGCGATGGTCACATTAGTGGCGTAGATGGGAGCGTGCAAGAAGGACCTTGACGCATGCATCGCCATTCACCCGACAGCGGCGGAAGAGTTTGTGACCTTGGCACCATGGGGGCTATAGATAGAGCCATTCTGACAACCTTATTGCTGTAAGGAGAAACTCATGGACAATTGCATTTGGTTTGGAGGACTGCAGGTGGCCTGCTTCTCCACGAATGGCACCATGCAGGTGCCTCTGCCTCGTTCGGTCGCACATGGAAGGCGGCATGGAGAACGACGCCACTGACGGCGAGATGTGACAAACAAGTGTGTAACGAGCCTTGGTCAATATCCTTGTTGCGCCTAGAATGCCTTGGCCGCATCCACAACGTGGGCTCTCCCGGCTACGAGGCTGTTGGAGACCGCGCCAAGCACCCGCCAACGTCAGTTCTCCGTCGCAGCTTCGGCGGCGCCATCACATGTCGAGTTGACGCGACGTTGATGGCATCGTCGACGTTACGTGGCCGAAACGAAGCAATTTAAAATAGGAATGGAAAGCCGAAAATCCGAAATCAAGCATTTTAAAATCGGAATTTAAAAACTCTAAATTCGGACAAGTCCGGTTCGAACCAGGAACAGGCGGAGAACGGGCAGTCGTCATCTCGCTGCATCTCCAGCAGAACTCGCACGGAGCGCCATGGCAACGCATGCACAGTACGCAATGAGCGACGATGGGATGAGTGGCATTGGCAGCGGCGGCCGCTACACGGGTACGTGACAGCATTGCGAGGCCGCGTGAACTCATGGATGCTCTGTGCAGCGGCTAACGCCAAGAAGCGGCTCGTGCGCAAAATCCAGCAAGACAGTCTGAAGCAGCTTGCGCTCTCGACCCAGGCTGTGCTCGTGCGCGCACCGACCAACCCATACTACTCGTATCACATGACCATCACGTCCGAGTACTACAAGCAAAAGTGGATTGCCTGCCACCGGTACTCGGAGTTTTATCGGCTTCGGAAGCGTCTCCTCGACCAACTTGAAGTGCACATGAAAATGAACTGCGCCTACTGCAAAGCACTCCACGGACAGATCAGTAAATTCGACTTTCCAGGACGAAGCCCGCTCTTCAAAAAGGTCGAGGTGAATGCACAGGTCGTCGAACGCACTAGTGGCCTCGAGGACTTTGTCGTCGCGCTTTGCCAGTACCTAAGCGCTGAGGGCATCACAGTCCATTGCAAGAACATTCTGTCGATCCAAGTCATGGTACGTCGCCGACTCGTGGCGACGCCGCACCTCATGCCGCTGGTTTAGACGAAGGATTTTCTGCAATTTCCTCTGGCCCATGAAGAGCAACACATCCGCGCAATCAAGTCGCTGACTTACGTCGATCCTCGGGATGTGCGCGTGGACACGGAATCGTGCCCAATCTGCCTGAACGACTGGGGCGAGCTCGACGGTAACCAGCTCGTACTCTCGCTGTGCGGCCATTTCTTCCATGAGCACTGCATCAACGAGTGGTATACCACCCGCTTCGACTGCCCGATGTGCCGTCAGATTGCCGGCATCTAACTTGTCCACGTCTTGATCGCAAAGATGTTGAGAGTACCTCCTCAAGCCACATTATCTAAATACACTAGTGGCTGCCTAGACTTTTGTGTCTCAACCTGGCTGCTTGCAGCCCGCAATCGACCACCATCTCGCATCACACTTGGTCCTTAGCATGGGCTGGGATCAGATGCGCGTTTGCAATCGACTGATGCGATGGGCATACGCTGATGACCACCAACATACTCGAACTCCACCCCACCTCGTAAGTGGCTGCGCGTTCAACACTTCCACTTGTAAGCATGGCTGAAGCATGATTGTCCACCCAACGACACCGCAGCGGGGGATGAGCGACACCATACCCGGAAGATGCATCGCATACAAGTTGGCATCATTCGCTGCCCACGTCAGCTGAGTTGGGGCACCGTTCCAGCGACGCCAGCCTCCGTCGCAACGCGTGATTTCAATACGCCCGAGTACGACCTTGCGGGCTCGGGCGTTGACAGCCGCTGATGTCGAACCGACAGTTTCAAGTTCGGCTCCGGTCCCGGTCCCAATTTTTGCCTCGGTCCGAACCGAACTGGACCGAGGCGTGGCATGAAACCAACAGATGCACGGCACAAGCCGTTGCTGGTGCCAGTCAACAACGCAGGCGTACACTCAACGAAAGGTGCCAGCTTCGGGCTCCAGAACGTCGGTTAATAGTATTAGCGGTGTCTACCTTGCTCAATAGCACTTTAAACTACAATAGCAACGCCGAGAACAAAGTCGTGTGCACGCTACCCTATGTAATAGCCTTCCTGTCGTGAAGTACTGTATTCTACTGCCCAAGTTCAGCTCGAACACGTCCACGGGCATGCTTGCCAAGCACATATCCAAGGCGCACAACCTGGCTAAAGAGGTAGCCTGGCAGGCAATCGTGGTTTCAATTGGCAAAGACTTCGAACCTGTCATTTCCAATCCACAAGCACAGCCATTCGACGACTTGGAGCGGAAGTGGATCGCTAAGTTATGGGAAACAAGACACAGTCATCCTGTTTCTTCTTCATGGATTGCGATTTCACAAGCGACAGGAAACCATTCGGCACCATTTGCTGGCTCAGATTCGAACCGAGCCGAACCAGGAGGCCTCTCGTTGAAGCGCTTTTTGCTCCATGGCTCTCGGCTGGGCGCAGGCCTGGCCCGGCCGAGGGCCTCGGCAGCCTGTCCGACGTGGTCTCCTGTCGTCGTGGCTTCTGCGGCATCGACTGCAGCCGATCGCTTGCCGTAAACAGCTTTTTTGGTGCTTGCCGCAGCCAATCAGCGCTGGGATTGGGCAGAAAGTGCAACATCGCTACGCAAACCTTCCGCAAACTCGGGGCTGGCGCGGTGGCGGCGGCCATTCTGCTTCTGGTCTCGCGATGCTACCGACGCGACCGCTTCTGATCGGCGTCACCGCTGCCGCCATTGCCCTGCTCCTGGCGCCGACGTCGTACGCGCCGACGACAGCGACGCATTTTCCAGCCCATGCGCCGTTGCACACCACGGCGCCGCCTGCGCTTTGGGGCGACGGGCGGTACGCGTTTGGCCGGTACAAGGCTGCAGTGGACAACCTTCTCTTCCACTCCGAGCAGCCGACATCGGGGCTTGCTCATTTCCCAGCTCGCTTGCAGACCAAGCACTGGCACTACTCGAGCGTGGACGCGGGGCCGATCTTTGTCGCCCTGGCGTTCGTACAGCTGCAGTACGTGGCAGACATCTTCCTCTATGTCGTGGACAAGAAGTCGGGCACCAAGTTTGAGTTCACGGACCGCCTCTTCGGCGGCTTTGGGCTCACATTTGCCGCGTCGTCCATCGACGCCGCGCAGTGCACGCGGTACCGCGACGCGGTCTCGGCATGCTTCGATGGTACGGCGTGGCGCCTGCAAGCTGACGTGGCCGTGGTATCGCACGCCGGGGAAGTCCGGCCCCTCGAACTAGACGTGGCCATCGCCGGTGATGGCGAAGCCCTTACACTGCTCTACCCTCTGGCCGATGACCCGCTCCGGCCGGCATATGTGCACAAAGCTGCGGGTGCTGCAGCACGAGGAGTTGTCACGCTCGGCGACGAAGCTCATGCTGTCACCCGCGGCCTCGGCGCCATCGACTGGACCAAGAGCATGGCGTTGCGTCAGACGTCGTGGCATTGGGCATCGGCAAGTTTCCTGGACGCCGACAATGTCACAGCCGTCGGCATCAACCTCAGCAAGCTCGTGTACGACGTCGACGGTGCATCACAGGAGAACGCGCTGTGGGTCGACGGGCGCGTGTGCCCGCTGGGAGGCGTCGCCTTTGCTATTCCCGCCGACAAGAGCGCGCGGTGGCGCATCACGTCCACTGCCCCCTCCGCGACGGACGCCGTGGAGCTAACGTTCACACCAGCTGGTGCCCGCGCCGACGATGCCGGGGTGCCGTTTGTGATCGAGTCGCGCTTTGTACAGCCGTATGGAACGTTCAACGGACGGGTGGTCTGTAGCACTCAAGACGGCAACGGGACCACCGTTGTCCACACAATCGACGTCGTTGATGCCTTTGGGGTCGTCGAAGATCATTTTGCGCTGTGGTAATCAAGACATTCTTGGCGCATGAACGACGGGGCTGTGAAGGGTTCGCTCCCGGGCATTTGGGTTCTGCCCTGCAAAGAAAAGCAAGGCTGGCAAGCGCCCGAGGGTGCGTTGGGGCAAGACACACAGAGCCGGGTTTGAGATATGGCGGCATCGCAGCTGTGAAGGATTCCAGCTTAGGCTTGAAAAAAACTCACCTTGCAATGCGTCCTGGCATGGCGGACGCCAATGACGACGCTTGGTCCAAAGAAGAGGGCTGCAACTGCGCCAGATGCACGGTACAGTAGGATAGCTGTCCATCAGACCCATCCGTTGGACAGTCCTATCGTGCGAGGACGTCTTGAATAGTCTCGAAGACCTTCGAGGGTAACAATGTGGTGAGATACAGCGCTTCGGTGCACTGTATGCAATGCAGCGCTTGCCTTTACGTCATCCACCACACCGACGCTGCTCCTCAACGAATCCCCTGACCTTGGCCGAAGTAAGCAACCTCCCGTGGTCATTTAACCAGAGTGTCTGCAAGCGCGCCTTCGATCCAGAGTGCAGTGGATTCACGCCCAGTGAGCAGCGCTCAACCAAGTGCATTGCGTCTGCACGTCCGAGGTGGTCACCCTTGTTTTTATATCTGTTCAATAAACACGATGATGCTTGACAATGCCAACAAGGCCAACGAAGGGGCCGAAGCTCAATCGTTGGCGACCCACCGCCAAGGCATGCCTCCGCTCCTATCGCCAATTACTTGACGACTCGCTCCACCAGCCTCGTGTCCACTCAAAGGCAATGTCGGCGAGTTTGCACCTTGTTAGTCGTGCTCAGTTAGTCACCGGGGGTGGAATGCCCCAAGCAGACATCTTGGGGTTTGTATGGCGCCGGGTGTGAGACGTGAGATCTGGGAACTTCGTCGGGGCTTTCGATTGGCCCCGTCGATTACACGGGCCCAACATGTCACGGTGCGGTGACCGCACATTGCCTTTTTATCAATAGCGCAAGTGCATTAGCATCATTAGCAATTTGGCCATGGACACCCGAGCGGGGCAGTACGACCGAGTGGCCACCGGCGAGCAGGAAAGCCGTGGTAGCAGCTTCACCTATAGCAACAGCGTGCGCCACTCGCCGTCGCAGCAGCGGCTTGAGCCCTACGCCTCGCAGCGCAATATCGTTGCGGTACCGCTTGACCCGGTTGAGGCCGCTCGGTCCACGAAAGCAGCACACAAGGCCTACAAGGGGCGCATTCGGGTACGCTCGATGGCACTGCGCAGGCAATGACAAGTTTGCCTAGACGTGGCCGGGTGTCCTGCTTCTCATGGTGATTATCGGTGGCGCCATCGCAGCCATCGCGTACTTCAGCAGTGTCAAAGGCAAGGAAGCCCACGACCGGTCATTCGCCGTGCAGAAGCGACTGGCCAACGAACGGGCGATCGCGGACGGAACCCATCGGGACGGATCGCTCGACGTCGATGAGGACGGTCGCGTGAACAACCCCAAGGTGTACCCGCCGACGAGCTGCCAGCTGCCCGACTACCAGAGCAAGAAGGGCCGCATTTATGCTGTGGCCAAGAACGGCACCGAAGTTCCGATCCAGATCAAGGGCGTCAACTGGTTCGGCATGGAGACGGGCCTGCGGTCGCCCTTTGGCCTCTGGGACAATGACCAGAACGGCACCACTGTGGTACGAATATGGTGGGTCTTGTCAGCGTCCCTGACCATGTCATGCTAGTATGCGGTGGCCAAGTTCCTCGCCGACAACAAGTTCAATAGCGTGCGCATTCCGCTCTGTGTCGAGAGCATTTTGAGCAACAAGCCACCTCTTGCCAACATCATCAACCGTGTCTCCAACCGGGCGCTGGACATGTCATCGTATCTTGGATTGCTGCAGTCCGTTGCGCAGTCCCTCGCGTACCGCCAGATCTCTGTCATGATCTCGATGCACACGCTGAACCTGGACAACACAGGCGGGTCGCTATGGTACGGCAAAGGCATCTCCGCCGACGACTTTCTCGACGCCATCGACATGCTCACCGCAGCGCTCTGCTCGGACAAGTACTGGAACATCTTGGGCATCGATGTGAAGAACGAACCTTGGGAAGGCACATGGGGCACCGGCCTCAAGAACGACTTCAAGCTCGGCGCCGAGCTCATCGGGAAGCGCATGCTCAAGGGCTGCCCCAAATGGATGGCCTTCGTCGAGGGTGTCAACGCGCAGCACTCGGTCGTGCTCGATGGCAAAGAGTTTGGGTACTACGACTGGTTCGGCGGTGGGCTCCAGAAGGCTGGGGACTACCCGATTGAGCTGCCGACCGCCAACAAGGTCGTGTACGCTCCGCATTACTACAATCCGGCTGTCTTCCCGCAGCTCTACCTCTACGGTGGCGGCACCAAGACGGCAAAGAATGAGATTGTTGACTACGTGGAGCTCTCGGATTCCAAGCTGCAAGACCGCGTTGCCAAAACAATGAATCACATGTTTGGCTATCTCAATGACAAGCAAGAGGCGGCAGTGCTACTCGGTGAGTTTGCCGGCTTGTACACGCAAGACTTGCACCAGTACAAGACGACCCAGCGCTGCTCCGAGTACACGATCAAGACCATGGTCGGGGAGAACTACGCAGGCGGCTACATGTGGTCGCTGAACCCTGAGTCCGCGTATCAGTTCAACCCCGCGGACAAGTACGGCAACTACATTGAGGGCCTGCTCAAGACAGATTGGCGCACTGTGAACAAACCGTTCCTGAAAGCCATGGCTGGGATGGATGCCTTCCAGGATCTCAAGATGATGCCGTGCTTCCCGAACAATTAGAAGTCGAAATAAACGTTAATAGATTAGGACATGCACTGAACGCTGGGGATCACGCGAGGCACGCATTAGGAAAGTATGGTTTCCTCGGCCAAGGATGTAAGGGGACAAGCGCGTATAGACACTCGGGACATGTTACCATCGCGAATACGCGCCATGGTCATCTTCGTAATCATGCAACGTGCATGAAGGGGCCATGCGAACTAGGCTCGTTCGCCCTGCCCAGCGCATGCGAAGCTCCTAGAGGAGGCAATGTGGGTCGATGTGCAGTCGCCTCGCGGTGCCATCCGAACATGAAGTTGCAGGGGAAGAAACACGCGCATTCGCCCGTCCTCCTGGCCTTTGAACCGTCGCCGCATCAAGATCTTCCTTGAGCACCGTGCAGTCATTAGGCCACACTCTGTCTCGCGTCCATGCAACCAAGATCTCTCGTTGAACACCCCTGGGATGGCGTCGACCGTACTAGCGACGGCTCAGCCAGCCGCCATGACTGGGCCTTCACTGCGAGCAGTTCCACGGCCTAGCAACCTATATCGCAGCGCACCCACCGCCCGCGAGCCGTTGAAGTCACTGTCCACGCGCCCGCACGGTGGCATGGACCGGCGCTGGGAGTCTCGGCGTTGCAAAAAAGAGTCTCGCCGCGGCACGATTGGTGGAAAAGCGGTGGGATATACATCAATAGATGCATGTGATTGGCTACTGCCAGCATGATCGATCTGTGATTGGACGAAATATAGGCAGGTAATCGAGGCTGTTTACAGCCATTGCGGCTTCCGTCGAAGCTGCCAGTTGTCGATTCGACGGAAGCATGGACATCGTGCTTGATCTCGCGGACCAGTACGTCCTTACGCCGCACGTGTACCCGGCGTCGTGGCCGGTGGACGACGTCTACCGGCAGGCCATCTCGCTCTTCTTCATTACGATGCTCGGCGGGTACACGCTATACCTCAGCTTCGCGACGCTGAGCTACATCTTTATCTACGACAAGGAGTACATGAAGCACCCCAAGTTTCTCAAGAACCAAATCTGGCTCGAGATACAGGTGTCGTGCACGGCCATTCCTATTATGACGCTCTTTACTCTGCCTATCTTCTTGGCCGAAGTTCGCGGCTACAGCTTTCTCTACGACGACCTGGACGAGTACGGGTACCCGTACCTGGCCTTCAGCATTCTGTGCTTCATGATGTTCAACGACATGGCCATCTATTGGATTCACCGCTGGCTGCACCACCCGCTCGTGTACAAGCGCGTGCACAAGTTGCACCACAAGTGGCTCGTGCCGTCGCCCTTTGCAAGCCACGCCTTCGACCCGCTCGACGGCTTCCTTCAGTCGACGCCATATCACATTTTCATCTTCCTCATGCCTCTGCAAAAAGGTACGCTAATATCTCGAGGCCATGGCTTAATTGTCTCTGGCTAGTGGTGTACCTTGGGCTCTTCGTGCTCGTGAACTTCTGGACTATCTCCATCCACGATGGCGACTTCGTCATGGACAAGATGCCCAAGTGGTTTGAGAAGATTGTCAACGGCGCAGCCCATCACACAGACCACCACCTGTACTTCACTGTCAACTACGGCCAGTACTTCACGCTCTGGGACCACATTGGCGGCTCGTACCGGGAACCGTCGCCGTTCACCGGCCAAGGACCCCTCGACGACATCAAGAAGATGAAGGCCAAGGCCGCATAAAGCAGCGTCTAATCTATATGATATTCCATCTCACGTGACGGACTACAAACCCGTGTACAGGAGTGCTTCGGACCTCCTCCTCGACGGGTCCAAGGCTGGCGACGCCCTTCCGTCGAATTTCCCAGTTTTGTGAGTTTTTCCCTCAGCAGATTGTTTCTAATTTTTGTTGCGTAATTTCCTGTGAGGTTTTTCATGGATTGAGTTTGTCCCTCCAACTCTCAACAGGAAAATCACAAAGAAAAAGGAGCATTTTGCATGCACCATCCGGGGCGCTGCGCCGCTTCAAATCAAAGGAATGAGTTCAAGGGCGCATTTTCTTATCCGCTGTAGCAAAATCGCATTTAGAGTTGAAATTTGATTGATTCTTTTTATCCCGTGAGACTTTCTTGATTATTTCTTTTCCTGTGATTTTATCGAAAAAAATGAAACAATCGAAAAATCCACATCGAGCCACCGACATATTTCACACTCTTCCGAGAGCTTCGCAGCGCCGTGGCACCGATGTGGTCGGAAGCTCATGCGAAGTTCGCCCCGAGTGCCTGCCATGAAATCATTCGCATCAATGCGGTGCCAAGACGCACCGTAGCCGTTGGTGGCATTGCAGCCAAGTCCAGAAGGATTCCATGGATCTTTGACTTCTACTTATGGACAACACAGGCTTCTGCGAGACAGGTTCACACCCGCCCTCATGAACGATACGCGCTGTGGAAATCATACTATTCACAATAAATAGAGCGTTGCGACCGCTGTCATCGCAGTTGCAACAAGATCGCTTCCTTCGCCAGCAGTGTTTGCATGGCGTACATTGCAGCCTTGGTCGTGTGGGGGTCGCACAAGCAGTGGGCCACGAGACCTATGACGCCACCGAAGACAAGGAAGAGCGGCAGGTTGACGGCCACGACAAAGAGCAACACGATCGAGAGCCCCGAAACGAGCTGGGACGCAACGTGGTGCAGGAGGACGACATGGAATGGTCGCGACGGGTGCGGGAGGTCGAAGGCCATGCGGAGGGGATGGGGCGAGTGCAGAAGTGCGGAGCTGAGGCTGGCTGCCACGTGCTTCAACGAAGCGCCTGTCGGCACTCGCACGGGCAGAAATGGCCCTCGCGACCATAAACAAGATTGATGTGCATGGCTCTGACCATAAATAAGGCCACCGAACCGTATTCAACTGATGCGGCAACACACACTTTTAGCCAATCAGAGCGTGACGTACCCTGTTTCCCGACGTCAATTGGATAAAAAGAAGATCGACGCGGCGAAAAGAAGCCAATCGAAAGCGTGCTTGACCGCGAATCTTTTCCCCCATGGGCCGGGCCGTTGGGTCTTTGCGGCAGGAAGCGTCGCGAGGCCACCAGAGCACTTAACGACGCAGGAGCAAGCGGTGGGCACATGCACGACGTGGATGCAGATGCAGGGGCCGCTCAGATGCCCGCGGGTGTCCCTTGGCCGCACCGTAAGGAGCTACTCACGCCGCCGCCGGTCGTTGAAGCGACAATACACTGGGCGATTGTATGCATGTTTATGAGCGCCAGCTGCGCCGTCGCCAGATCCACTCGAGGGAATCCACGACCGCGTCGGGCATCTGGGTAACCATGCCACTCTACGACACCAGATACCAGAGTCGGCCCTGCGCCCGAAGATTCGGTCGCGGGAAGCCCACGACGCGGGCGTCCGTCCCTTCGATGACCACTTCCAAGCGCTCTCCGCCGAGCACTTCATGGACGACACCACGGGCGACGACACGGATGCCCACGCACGTCCAAGTTCCCGTATGATTGCGGCGTTCTGCATTCGAGGTTCTAACCGATCTAAATTACAGCTATCTACGACTCCTATCTACATTCCCAGACTACCGCCCGAGGCTTTCGTCGAGGATGTTGCGCGACACGGGCGGGCACGGCCGAACGGTCGCTCGTCGCGGCGCCGCGGGGCCTTCGATGTCGCCCTCGTCCGCGCCGACATGGACGAAGACGCGCTTGGCGCCACGTGGAGCGTCGTCCACCGGTGGCCTGGCGCAATACCCCGTGACGCCTCCCGCGGGCAGTGGCACCACCCAGCGCTGCGCCGCCACGAGATCTACGAGCGCCTTGAGCACGGGGCTGCCCGCGAGCGTCGTCGGAGAGCCCACGAGCACGAGCTTGTGCCGTGCCCGGGTCAGCGCCACGTTGATGCGGCGCCAGTCGAGCAGCAGTTCGCCGACCTACGACACCGCGTCATGCCTCGCTTCTTCTCAACACCTACGATGGCGCGGGCGTTTGAGCGCACGAAGCTCACGACCACCACGTCCTTGTCGCGGCCCTGGTACTTGTCGATTGTCGACAC
>JNBR01000480.1:89939-155631 GCA_002081595.1 Achlya hypogyna
GCTGCCGCTCAGCCATCGCTGGTGCTTCGAACCGACCTCGACGCCGGCCTGCTGCGCTTCAAGCAACTGCACCTGCGCTCGGAACGGCGACAGCACACCAACGTCGGCGGCGCCCGCCTGCCGCAGTGCGCGGACAATCTGCCCCACAGCGTCCGCTTCGACGGGGTTCACAAGACCTTTGGCCCCGCGCTCTTCATGAAAGCCGCTTGCGTCGGTGTCGACAAAGACTACGTTCGCCGCCACAACGCGCTGCAGCCACGGCGCCACGGCCACGGCCGCCAACGGCCACGGCGGCCGCCGCGTGTCGCCGCACTGCAGTTGGTGGTTGTACACGAGTGCGTTGCACAGCAGCATGATGTCGCGGTGCATACGGTACTGGAAGCTCAGCTGCACAGTCGCGCTCGGGTGGGCCTCTCCGAGCCGCTTGAAGAGGCTGACGTCGAGGCCGCCGGCTTTGGCTTTGAGCGCTGTTACGAGCGGTGGTAGCTGGTAATGGTCTCCGACGAGACAGAACGTGTCGGCACTGCGTAAGGCACCGAGGAGCACGGGCTGTGTGATCTGCGACGCCTCGTCGACAATGCAGTAGTCGAAGCGTCGTTTGGCGAAGAGCACGTGGTTAGTGCTCAAACACGTGCTCCCGACGAGTTGGGCGCCTGTGAGCTCAGCTTCGATCGCCGCAGTCGTCGAGAGGCTGCGGACGCGTGCCTCTAGCAGGTGCGGCTGCAGGCGCGCGTGGACTTGCTCCTTGGCGCCGACGCGAAGCATCGGGATGTTGAAGTCGAGCAACTTGAGCAACAGCGTGTCGACGGCCGAGTGCGTGTAGCTTGTCACGAGCACCGAAAACCCCAGGTGGAGCAGCAGCCGAACGCACATTGTGATCGCCGACGTCTTGCCGGTGCCCGGCATCCCCAGGATCAGCGCATAGTCTTTGGCGTGGAGGACCTACACTCCCATGAGCCCGTGTAATGGCGGCCGAGAGCCGCACGTTTTCGATCGCCCGCTGCTGGTCCGGGTTCATGGCGAGGAACGATGCATAGAGCGGGGCGAAGGGTGGAGCGGTCGGATGCGCCGCCGCATGGGCTTCTAGCAGCGCCAGCGTCGAACGGCTGTGGTCGAAGCGCGGAGCCTCCAGTCGACAGATAAGGCGCCGCCGCTTGGGGTCCCCGAGCTCGTCCTCGCGCTCAGTCCGCGGGCGCGACGGGTGCAACCCCGCGGTGATGCCCGCGGGGGACGGGCCCACGAACAACATGGTGAGGTTGCGCTTCGCCTGGTGCAGCCCCGACGATAGTGTATCCTTGTCAATGCGCCAGTGCGGTTGCGCGCCGACGACCGAGTCGCCCTTGAGCACCGCGCGCGGTATCGGGGCGAATAGCGCAATGTCCACGGCGTCCGCGCGCAGCGCTATGGCTCGTTCAGATGCGACACCGATCACACGCACCTGTGATCTTGCCTTTGGCCACATGCAGGAGCGTCGCTGTCGCTGACTCGGCCGACACGATGATTCGGTCGTCCACCTGGAGCTTCAAGTCCCGCGCACTAAACGCCATCGCCGCCGTCACCTGCAGCGTCGTCGGCGTCACGTTTGCAAGCGCCAAGCCCGCGATACACGTGCCCGCTTCAACCCGCGCCGCGTCGGTCTGCCGCCACAGTTGCTGCACAGCCGTCTGGCTCGCGCGGAACTCCACGTCCAAGAGCCGGTTCCATTTCGCAAAGTACGCTTGTTCAGCCGCCGTCAAATGCGCCGTGTGTTGCAGAAACAGCTCGTGCACGCCGCTGCTCCAAGCGTTTGAGGCCACTTATGCCTCGTGCCGCCTACCTCGTGGCCGCCGTGCCCTTCTCCTCCGACGCATGGTGGAGCATACACTCGGCCGCAGAGAAGCAGTAGCCGCAGTCCCTCGGGCGTCGCAGCAGTGGCGGGTACGCGCTCGTGGTTTCATACGTCGCCACATGCACAGCGTGCCGGTTGCGCGCTTGCAGTAGCGCCCGCACGATCGGCGCAACTCGCGGAACAAGTATCGTCTCGGGGCCAAGGAGGTACAGGAGCAAGCCCTCGGCGCACGCTACGCACAAACGTAAGACGCCAGGGACCACCGACGCAGCCAACTACCGCCATAACGCTCTTCTAAAAGCAGCGAGTACAGCAGAACTTGGCCTTGGTGATCCTGGAAGCCAAACTTCTTCTGGCCCGTCTTGAGCTCGAGCGGCAGCAGCGCCGGGCGTCCGTTGCGGACGAGGCGCACGGAAGCGTCGACGGCGCCCTTGAGGCCGTACTTAATGGACCACAGCGGCTCTTCTGTCGCAAGCACATCGTGTAGACGCAACGTGGAGGACCCCGCGACGACGCCGGCCGCGTGCAGCTTGCTTAGCCACGCGCTCATGTCCTGAAAGCTGGCACGCATCTCTTCGGCGGCCTGCGTCTCGGTCAAGCCCGACTCGAGGCACTTGAGCAAGCTACGCCCGCGTTACCGCCGCCGCCGTCGATGCATCCGACGGTACCTGGCTTGGATGATGCACTGGCTCTGCTCCACGAGGTACGGGATCGAGTGGTACCCTGAGTTCAGAGCACGTTCGAACAGATCGTGCTTGAGCGTACCCACAAGCGCCTTGGGCCCCGACGGCTGGTTGAGCGACAGCGACTTCTGGAGCATGGCCAGTCGCGCGCACTGCAGGCTCGCGGTCACGTTAGTCGGTGAAACCTACGAAGGAAAGGTCCATGAGCGCGGCCCGCGATTGCTGCCTACGAGGATGTCTGGGTGAACGATCACGAGGTGCTGGGCGTTGGTGGCTATGAGCGGTCCCGGTGGCTGCACTGTGAAGATGAAGTTGAAGGTGTCGCCGACGGCGATCGGCGTATCGAACCAGTCTTCGGCGAGGACGACGTCATGCATCGCTGTGTCTTCGTCCATCGCACGCAGCTGCAGCCGCCGCGCATTGTGGTCAACGTGCACCTCAAGCGCCACGAAGCGGAGGTAGTCGGTAGGACGGGGCTTGGCCGCAGGGGGAAAGAGGCGGGCGACGGGAGCTTTGGCCACGACCGCGGGGCTGATACCCGCGCGCTCCTTCACGCGCGGTGCTTCGGCAGGGCTTTCTTCCACGCGGGCTGACTGCTCGCGCTGCCGTTCCATGTGCTGCTGCGTCGCTTGGATCTCGATCTGTTCGAGAAGGTCCCATGCTTCGTCGGTCAAGTCGTCGTCCAAGGCGGGAGGTGGGGCTGGGGTGGGCACGGCTGGCGGCGCCTTTGGGACAGCGGTCGAAGCGGGTATATGGATGGGTGTGGCCGTCGGCGCGGGTGGTCGAGATTGGGCAGTTGAAGTGAGAGGTGCAGCTGGGGGAATGACGCTTCCAAGCTTCTCCGGCGAGTCCGAGTAAGCGTCGTCCATTTGCTGCAGGATTGAGAGCAGATGTTGGTCTTCGTCGCCGCTTTTGTGGCGCTTGGCCTGTGCTTGGGGTGAGGGGACAGGCACCGTGGGTGGCCGCGTGCGCGGTTCATCGCGCCTGTCTGGGCTGAACGCGATGTGACGGGAGACGCCGTCCGGAACGACCTTCTTCTTAAACTTGAGCTTGGACGACTGGTGCTTGTTGGGCGATGGGCTTGTGATCAAGCTGTTGACAAAGCCCCGAAGCTCCGACGCGTTCGCATGCGCGTTGCTCGCTCCACTCGGTTGCAGCAATTTCTTCTCCACGGGCGATTCCTTCCAGATGACACCCATCGAGTCGTCCTTCATGGGCGACGCACCCGTCGTATCATCGTCCCTACCAAAGATCGCCGGCGGGTCCATGGCCGGCCGCTCGGTCGATGGAACCGCGAATGCAAGTGTGCGTATCCGGATCGTCCGGATCCCAACTAAATACATGGGGCTGTGGCAGTACCCCCTTAAGATAGATATCTCCGACGTGGGGAGGCTTCATATCAAAATACCAGGGCAATGGCAAGCAGCTCTGCTGCAATGGACCGAAGAAGCGTAAAGGGTGGGTGCGAATACCACAGGCACATGCGTTGGCTTTGCAGCCTGAAGGGCGAAGCTTCGAACGATGCTACTCACTCTTGGATCAATAAGGCGTTTCCATGTCAAATGGACCTGGTTTCCAAAAAAGTGGTTCTACAGAGCTCCCATTTAAATAACTTGAAAATCTCAGGTGACAACTTCCCGACGCACCATGGCGCTCCAACTCCGGTACCCTGAAGAGGCCGACTTCCACTCGCGCACGTTCGTCGACGTGGATGAAGCTGCCACAGCCTCGAATGCCACGGCCATCTTCCGCGTACAACCTCGTCTTCGTGGCGGCCACCTCTCATGCACTCATCTAGTGGAGCCCGTCTGTCCGTGCTGACCTCGCTGCCCGCAACGAGACGTACTTGAGCCCAACACGCCTCATCGTGGCCACCGGTGCTGAGGCGTCAGAGTTCGCCCGCTCGCTGTCCTCCGAGGCTCCGGTCGTTGGTACGCTGGTGCTGTCGTCGACGCCCATTGTACACCCACCTCGACGTGCGTCGTGTCATCTCGTGCGACTATAGGTGCACACGACATTTGCCTCCGGTCCCTCTGCTGTCTGCGCAATCGTTGCGCTCACGCCCGAGACGCTCCTCGCCATTGCGCCGCTTGACGTCGCGGACAATGACGTCTGGACGTTCGTCGACGCTCTCTTCGCCAATATCCAGCCGCAGGAAGTCATCTCCATGAGCACGCTCATGTCCGTCACGTACGACGCTGACCTCCACGACGGCTGCGTGCTATACCAACTAGCAACCGGCGCACCCGAATCGGTCCCATTCCCGCTGCAACGATCGCTCACCCGCGAGTAGACCCCCGTACCGGTGCTGCCCGCGCCTCGCTTCGTCACGGGCGTGCCTGCTGCCCTCCTTACCCACGTTTGCCCCCCTTCGACCCCTTGGCACTCATCGCTGTCTGTGCTAGAGCGCCCTTCGTCGCCGGCGCGCCGTCGTTTACATCACACTGCAACACCCGACGACGTCGCTCCTCGCCACAGCGCGGTGCTTGACCCCGCTGCTGCCTCTCCTCGGGCTGCAGGAGCCGACGGCCGCGCTCGCTGCTGCAACCTCCAAGTCGTTTGAGAACTTGTACCTCTAACTTCGCGTTCAAAACACGTTCCGCAATCGTTCGTTCTCTTCGTGTAGCCGCTTGTTCTCGGCCAGCACGGCTTGCAACTGGGCGGCGACGTCCTGCAGCGCCCGGGCCATCTCCGTCTGCGAACATGAGCCAAGCCAAGGCCAGCACGACGCACCTGCTGCGCTTGGTGCTGCCGAAGGACGTCCAAATGCACGTTTTGGATCTGCTCCGACAGGCTTTCCTTCATCGCCTCAAGCTGCCTCTCAAGCCATTGCTGCGTCGGTGCATCAAGCGCGGGGCTGTTGCTCGCAAGGCTGGCGGATGGACGGTCCAGCGGTGTCTAAGAGCCATCGCATTGAGATCTGCAGGAGACAAGGAAGCCCACGACAAGTGGCGAGGGAGCTGAGCTGGGCGTCGAGGCGTCGAGGACCTTGGGCGTCGCTACGCCTCCGAGCGACGACTGCATACTCTGCATACTGAAGGAGTGGTGCTTCTGGAGCTTGGGCCGCGCCGACGGTTCGTCCGAACTGCGCACCTGTGCTGGCGTTTGGCATGGGTTCCAGAGAGACGACCAAACCTTGTCAAGGGACGAGCCAAACTGCAGAAAGTTGACGCTTTCAGGCTTCTTCGGGTCGATCTGATGCACGGCCAAGGGCTTGGACGCGCGGCGGATGTCGTACGTCAGCACATGCCCTGTACAAGATGAGACGAACGCTCGCAAGGCAACGGTACCGCTGGACGTGCCCGCGGCCAGCAGATGGCCGTTGGCGTACAGCGAGATGGACGTGATCGGGTATGGCGCCTCGAGGCAGTTCATTTCCCTGGCGAAGTCATTGAGCCCAACGACGATGCCAACCGACGCACTTTTTCTGCGCAATGTCGAAGAACACGATGCGCTTGTCGAGGCCGCCTGTCGCTATGAGGTTCTTGCTCATGGGCGAGAACGCCAGCGATGTCGCGGGTGCCCAGTGCTGCGCAATGAGTCAGGGCGGGCCATGGCAACTACCTACCGCGTGTTCGAAGCTAGCGAAGGTCGTCGCCGTGGCCGCATCCCAGATGCGCACAGCGCCCGAGCCGTAGACGGCGCCAAGCTTGTCTCGAACAAACGGGTGCGGGGACGATTGCACAAAGTGCACGGGCGACGTCTACGCGGCGTGGAGCTCAAGGACCGATGGGTGATGCACCTCATCGGCCACTTGGAAAATGTTGGATTGCGCGCCATTTTGCGTGTACTGGTAGATGAGGCCCCTATGAACGATGAGAGGAACTGGCGATGGGGCGGACCGCACGCTTCACTTCCCGCAACAACGTGTTCGTCGCTTTGCCCCATGAAGGCGAGCGTGGTGATGGCGCTCGAGCATTCCGGGAAAACGTGCTTCAGCTGCTGGTGTTTGAGATCCCAAAACTACGCGATCCATGAGCTTTTACGCCAAGCATGCGCTGCACGTGCCCGAACGACCCGGTCGGTGCCGCCACTGATGAGGTACCGCGACCCCGCGCTGAAGTGGACGGCGTTCACCTTCTACGAGAGAGACCGTGGCGCAGCGACTCGAAGGACAGCCCGACCTTGTCAAGCGAAGATCCTTCTTGAAGATTGCAGAGCGATGGCTCCCGGGTTGTGAGTGTGTTGATGGAGATGAGACCATTGGCGAACGAGCTTGCAAGGATGCGATCTACAGCCCATCAGCTGCTGGTACCCGCACGACCGCCCACTGTTGTGGTTCCATACGGCGCATGTCGCCGTCGTCTCGCTGGCGCTACTGATCTTGCGGCCTTCGCGCAGGCTTCCACCTTCCACGTCGAAGATGCTCACAGCATTCCCAGCCGCGGCCGCAAGCAGCATCGTAGTCGCAAGCTTATTGTCCGGATAATGTTTCTCGTATCCGACAGCATATCGCAGCTAGAAACACCGCACTTAGCCTAACATTAATCCAAGATTTTAAAACGACAAGGCGCCTCCCAATAGAAAAAACTCGACCGGCGCTTTCATGGTATACGGGCAAGTGGTCGTGCATGCGATAGCGCACGGCTCAGCGTCTGGCTGTTGGAACGATGAAGGTTGCTATTACTCTCCAAGCAGCTTTTTTCACACAATCAGTGTTGGAAATTTCTTTGACACGCTTCATTAACAATGTTAAATATGGTCTCTGCCACAACTAAAGAGCCAAATACCACAAATAAGCCACGTAGCCAATCCAAGTCTCAAAGCGGTTGTAATGCGCGTCCAGTTTTGGCGCCTGTGATTGGCTCATATTTTTATCGGCGTCGGGATATTGGCCAATGGCCTTGCGCGTCGGGCGAGGCAATGGCGACGGCCCCAAATTTGGAGTTGCCGGCCAGGGGTCACAACGATGGCGGAGGCGGTGCTCAACACGATCCGCAAGCTCGAGGCAAACAAGGCGTGCGCCAACTGCGACACCATCGCCAAGTTCGGCCACTCGAACGTCTGCGATAAGTTCAAGACCTTTGTGTGCAACAACTGCAAGAGCGCGCACCAAAGCTACAGCCACCGCGTCAAGGTGTGCCACGCTGCACCTGACCAAACGACGTTTACCTGCAATGCATAGAGCGTCACCATGTCCAACTGGACCATGGAGGAAGTCGACGCGCTCAAGGAAGAGAACGGGGGTGGCAATGCCGTGGCCCGCCGGACTTGGCTCGGTGCATGGGAAGAAGGCCGGTCGATGCGCAAACCAACCGAGTCCGACCACGTCGATGTGTTCAAGCGCTTCATCAATGCTGCCTACAACGATCGCGCCTTCTACTCTGAAAACAGCGCCCCCAAGTCAGCTCCTCGCTCCCAAGGTACCTTGACTACGCCCGCAAGTTGCCCAATCTCACGCTGCCCACAGCGCCGCCATCCTCGTCGTCGTCATCATCGAGCCGAAAAGAAAAGGCGAGCCCAGCTGCGCCGAGTAGGGTCCTTGCACCACAACCGCTGGCTCATCCCTCACGCGTAGACGCCGACTTGCTCGGCTTTTCGCCCACTGCGACGCCTGCCTTTGAAGCATCGTTCGACGCCTTCTCAGCGCCCGTGCAACCCGCGTCCTTTGAAGCCTTTTCCGCGCCCGTGCAACCCGCGTCCTTCGAAGCTTTTTCGGCCCCCGTGCAGCCCGCCTCCTTCGAAGCTTTTTCGGCGCCTGTGAAGCCTCAAGCCCCGCTTTTCGATGCCTTCTCTGCGCCGGTCGCCCCAGCTTCATCGACGTCCTTCGATCCGTTTGCGGCGGGTGCTGCACTGCCGGCTCCGTCGTCGAGCAATGGCAACTGGGGCGGGTTCCAAGCGGCGCCGGCCGCATTCGACCCGTTTGCCGCTGCCATTCCGCCAAGCCTCAACGCAGCCGGCATGCCTGCGGCCCCGCAGTTCGGCGCCGCGCCGGCAGCCAATGCCAACAACTACGGCGGAGGCCACAGCATCAGCTCGCTCCTCGATCCGTCGATGGTCGCCAACCCTCATGCGCACGCTGCACCGTACAGCCAGCAAGGGCACCAGAGCTACGGCGTGGCCGCACCGCCTCACAACATTGGCTACGGCTACCACCTGCCGATGCCTGCCGCCAACGGCTTCCAGCAGCCTCCCGCCAGCGGCCAGCAAGGCTATGGCCCGCCCAAGAGCGCTGCGGGTCGGGACCCCTTTGCGGGCCTCGCATTCAATTAACAACGATTGGAGTTGTGTCGTGCGCGCCCAGTGTATCAGAGCAAGTTCCTCGTTGACTTGAACTTGCGTTGAAGGAGCCAGCCTGCAGCCGAGACGTCGTCGCATTGCCTGCAACCTGCTGTCTGCTCATCGACGCGTTCCAATGCGCCCCACGTCGGGGAGCTGGTCGTGTGCCCGCTATGGCGCATCCGCTAGGCAAGGGCACAGGGCTGCTCACCGGTCGAAGGTCGTACGGCAATGCATCGCACCTGAGTCCCCAGCGGTGGCGTTGGCGCGTCGCGGCTCTTGCAAAGCCAATGGAATGAGGTGGTGGTGGATGCCAGAGGCATGGGACACTGCCAACAAGTAGCTTCAACGTCGTGTTACTCACGCCGGCCTTGTTCTCTTCAAAAGCCAGCGTGATCAGCGCCGTGAAGCGGCAGGAGGTCGCTGAAGGACGACGGCGGCTAGACTACTAATATATTTAAAGGCTATTAGACTTAAGACTCTTGGGCGTCATCGCCAGCTTCCAGACGCAGCTCCGAGCTTGATGAGGTTTCGGGCAGGAAGACGTTAATGACATGCGATGATGCGCTTCCAATCGTCGTGCGGAGGTGCCGGTAGAAGAACGAGGCAACGGGGACGTTTTCGATCACGGAGCGAATGTCCCAGTGGTCCGTGTGCGAGATGACCTGTGAGGAGATTAGGCCAGGCGCCCGTTGGCGGCACGCGTACCTTTTGGTCCTCGAGCTCGATGACGGTGAACATGCGCAGGGCGCCACCCATGTACTCCGGGAACGGTTTGAGCTTGTACGTGACCGTACTAATGTTCACCATGAGGGGCTGCAAACACCGCCATTGACCGTACCTGTCGATCGTGAGAATGCTCACGCCGGCCATGGATCCGCGGATGAGCGTCGCATGTGATTGAGCGACGAAACTCGGAAGCACGCGGAACTGAGCCGCAACTTTGTCCCGGCCACGCACTACGCGCCGATTGAGTTGGCCAGGTCCATTTCCGTCGCCGTACCTTCGACGAGCGGATCGCTAAAGGTCGCATCCGGGTGGTACAGCTCCTGTACGATGGCGTCGACGTTGGTTGTGCTGTCGTAGAGAGAAAGGATCTTGAGCGTCATGCGCTGGGCCATGCCCATCTCGGGCTTGCCATCCTTGCCGTTGCGCCGCTTGCTCATCATCGTGGTGCTATCTTTAGGCCGTCGGCGTGAAAAAAGCGATTGGGCTCGACCGAAAATTCATTCAATTATGCGCACTTTATCGGAATTTCGACTTCCGACATACAAACTTCAAGTCTTCCAGTCCGCGACATGCTCAAAATTCCCACTAAGTGCGGCATGATCGGATTCGTCAACAAGGTGCGACTGCAGAGAAGGACGACGGCGACGCGGCCACGGACTTGCCGCGGCCGCGCCGTCGTCGTGCGTAATGGCGTCAGCGCCAGGCCGCTCACGGACGCATGTGCAACAGAAGGTGACACAAGGAGTGTGGTGCGGCGAACGGGAAGCCAGCGTCGCGCTGGACACCGCTGGCAGCGAGCTGGGGCAGGATGGGAAGCGCGTGTATGCCATGGGGCACAGTGCCACTCTAGCCGTGCGTGTCTCTCTCGCGATCCCTGTGGCCTGTCGGCTCCGTGCCATTTGTTCAGAACCAGCCCCACGATGCCCGCCCATCGCCCTCGTCAACAGGTCAAAGATACACTCGATGCCGTGGCAGCCAGAACGAGAACAGAGTCGCAAGGATGCTCTGTGCCGTGCATTTACTCCCGGCCTGTCCTCGGCGGGGACCGGTTGGCCGTTGCTACCTCTAGGAGCAGACTTAAGTAGTCTTCTCGTTGCTTGGGCGTTGGCAGCTTGGTGAAGTCCATGTGGGACACTTGAAGCACGGTCCACCCCGATTGCTGGATGTGCCGCATCTTCAGCAGCGTCGAGCCCATGAGCCATCTACGCCCACCTCAGTTCCATGGCCCAAGCCATCCATACTACTGTTCCGTGGGATTGCGCCGTAGCTGATAGTGCATGGGACCGTTCACTTCAATGCCGATCTTGTCGTCGACGAGGGCAATGTCCAAGGAATACCTAGCGCACCACCGCCCGTCATGACCCGCTGCCTCAAGTAGCCCACCCTTGCGGCAGCACGTATTCGTTCGCATGCGCGATCTGCATGCGGGTTAGCGTCTCGGATATTTGCTTGTGCAAATGCGACGAAATGTTGGTCCTTTGCTACCGCCTACGTAAGGCTCACAGCCGCAGCCCGTCCATACCTGGCGCAGCAGCTTGGCCTTGAATGCCTCGACTGTCGCCACCGGCAACTGCGCCGTCTCTGGCCAGCCCTCCAGGTGGACTTGGTACACCTGCGTTGCGAGGGCCATCGCTGGATTCTTGTGGGCGGCAGCGACGTCGACTAGGCGGGCAACGATGCCAGGGTGATGCACCTTTGCTACCGCGCATGACCAAGCAAACATCGACAATAGCTCCGGCGACAACGGCTCTTGGTGTGCCAAGACGTAGTCACCGACGCGGGTAAAAAGCTCGGGCAGCCACGACTGCGCCGAGCAGTCCTATCGCCAGTGGGACCGGGCAACACAGCAATACCTACAGCAGCGCAAAGCGTGGCAAAGCCATGCGCGAGGTGTACAAGGCGCTCGGGTGAGAAGCGATGGTGCTCCAGGCGGTAGAGCGTCTGGGTGGCGAGTGTCCTACATGGCAGCTCACGCCAACAGGCGGGAAACGAACGTACCCCATGAGGCCCGACGGTGCTAGCTGCAGCCCCGTGAGGGACTTCATGAGCCCAAAGATGTACCGCGACGGCACCATGTGCAGGTGCATCTGCACTTGGCGCTCAAGCTCGTCCACCAAGTTCCAGAAGCTGCGCCCAGGTGTGAATAACCGCCAACCGCGTCAACCCACCGCGTCGAGTAGATGAGCATTGTGTCAAGGTGGAGGCGCTGGTACTTGGAGCGCTCGAGGGCCGCGAGGGAGACATCGTCGTCCTCGGTGGCCGACACGTTGGGCATTGCATCGAGACGCTTGCGTTTCTACCACAGAGGCCGATGGTTGGACGCTCCTAGCTCGCGATGTACCATGGCAAAGATCTCGCGGTGGGTCTGCGTATGAAACATGGCAAACCGCTGGAAGGCCGTGAGCACGTTGACGTGGTTGAGTTCGCAGGCCGCCTAGGCAGCCTAGTGCCGACGGGTCAGTGCGGGAGACGCCACCTGCTGCTCCATGAGGGTGAGCACTTCGGCACCCGACTCGGCCAGTAGGAGCTTGGTGTTGAACTCTTTAAAGGCGGCAGTTGGTTCTTTCTTGGTGGCTGTGCGAGTCGAGTCTTGGTCCTATACACGATGAGGTCATGGTTCCCAACGGCGATGCCACCTCTCGAATGGCGAGCGTCGCGCGTAGCTTAGGGGACGCTGTCACTTGTGCAAGGAGATCCGACCAGCTAAGAGGAGCTGAGCAACTTGCTGCCAGCGAAGGCTACGAGGAAAATCGGATGACGTCCGACGGCAGACCCGACATCGACACGATGGGACTCGTGCCGAGTGGCAGCTGAAACGATACGTTCTTGGCAGAAAATAGCGTGGCTTCTTGGCTAGGTACCACAGTTCGTCATGACTCTCAAGAGGCCGGACAGCACCCGCGGACGTTGGCTCGCGTCGCGACGTCGAGGTCGCAGGAGCAGCAGCGCAGCTTGGCCTGTTTCCACGGTTCCTTGGGCGCGAGCGGGTGCGCAGTTGTCTTGACATTCTCAAGAGCGATGTTCTGAAAACTTGCCACGTGCACGCCTTTGAGCCTACTCGCGGCCATGATGCGGTTGCAGAGGCGCGTGCCAGCGCACCAGTTGAGGAAAAAGAGGTCTTGTGTGGCCACCAGGACACTCTCGCACTTGCGACACACTAGCCACCAAGCATGAGCTCCAGGTCAAAGCTACGGACACGCTTACCGAGCTTAGCCGTCTGCCGTGGCTTGGGGTACTCGCTCCCGAGGAGCGACCGGCGCTGTGTGCTGAAGCTGCGCCGAAGCATGAGCCAAATCCGTTTGGGCCAATGAAATGCGAGACTGCCAACTCGCATTGTGATTGGCTAGCTATTCGAAGACAAATTGGTGTCATATGACAGTATATGACGCGGTCATAAGCGGCCTAAAATGGACGATATTGTCATTCACCACCCGAGCCTAAGGCCCTTGCCAGCAGTGCAAGCAGCTCGCATCTCCCGGTGCGATTTCACGTCGGGTTCTGGACAAGCGTGGAACAACGTGGGACCCCCATGGCGTCGTGTCGTCGCCTTGGCGTGTCTGTCCTGGACAGTGAAGTTGAAGGAGATTTTCACCAAGTTGCTGCTATCGTAAAATCAGTAGAAGCAATCGCGATTTGAGACTTGGTCGTCTTATGAAATCGATGCAATGTTGGGGTTCAGTGCAGTGGAGTGTCGTGGCCGAGGCAACCCCAAGGCCTCCACAGGAGTGGCTCGGCGACTCTGGTTGTTGGAAGGTTTGTAGGGCTAGGAAGGCTAAGAAGACAAAGGTCAGCGTGGCCTCTGATCAGGCTTGACACATATCATGAAGAACACTGGCGAGTGATGATGGCAACGGGGGCACGAGTGCGGTGCAAGATCGGGGCTGGCGCCAGAGCTGCTGAGTGAAGGTGCGTCGTTCTGCGAAACTCGAACGAGCGAGGGGCGGTGTGGATAGCGGATGCTTCAAGTGGTTAGATATTTTGGGGTTTTATAATATTTTCTCTCGTGGAGACGTGTGCTAGCGGCTAATTCTATGGTACATTCTTCTCGTCGTGCGGGGGGGTCGGTGGCACGTGCTCCAAATGCAGGGGGCGGTTTACTGGCCGTCGGCCAGGCTCATGGCAAAGACGTCAAGCTGGAAGAATTCACGGACGACGGGTACTGCCGGTGAGTTGTCACGAGAGAGTAGGTCGATGATTCCGGCTTCGAGACGCTCCCGTCGGTCGGCGAGGACTGTGTCTTGGGTGACCTTAAACCACGTCTTCGGTGGGAGGTCCATTGCAATGTTTTTCAGTTCCAGTGTTTGCGCGAGATGTACAAACTCAGAGTATCGTTTCTCGACGCTCCAGCTATGGTACGGCGTCTCGACGACGACTCGGTACACGACGTATCCCTCGTCGACGTCGCGGAAACTGGGGATGCTGACACAAAACGTGGCGTCTGGAGTCGCCGCGTGCGCCTTGATGTCTTTGGGGCTCCATGACGGCTTGTCAAGGAACCGTGTGCAGATACTTGCGGCTGTGGGCGAGGCAACAACCACGACGTCCTCCTCCTCGTCCACGTCCGTGGTCGAATCCTCTTGGAGCTCGACGGGGGTCTCCTTGCGGGGCTCAGGGGCCGCGTCGCCTTGCGCCTGGGCCTGCTCCAGCAGAAGGAGCTTCTTGGACTTCTTCGACGCGCCGCGGGCGCGCTTGCTGCTCGGGATGGATCGGCGGTTCATGCTTGGGCTTCTTGGGAAATTCTCGACTGCGCCGCTTCCGATGTCAAGAGCCGCCTTCGGAACACGCCACGAATATCGAATCTCACAGGTCTTCAAGCAGCCGACGAAAAAAAATGGCGTCGAATCTCGTGTGGTTTTTTAATTGGCGCTACATTCTGTGGGGTTGATGCGCCGCCTAGAAATTAATTTAAACACTCTTCGCGTACCATGGAACTTCAAGCCCGTACCTCTGAAAAGATATATTCACGAATAAGGAATATTCCCGATGGGGTATTTTCCTGTGAGATTTCATACGTCAGATTCTCACGCAGAAAACAATAAATTTTCAAGCGTCGTCCCGCCAAACAACCAAAATGGCCGTCTCAAGTTCCACCCAATGTTCCCAGCACGGCGCGGCGAAGATGGCGCATCCTCAATGGTGTCGAGTGGATGCGCATTTGCCTCGTAATAGTTCACAGTCTGCTTGGAGACGAAAGATGATACTTTGGGGCATTTCGTGGCGAATGGGGACGGCAGCTGGTCGAAGCAGGGGTAGCTTTAATGCAAACAATTTTAAGGCTTTTGGAGGGTTGAGTACCAGCCGCTACGAGTTGCTCGAGAGGAATGCGTCGTGAGCGTCGAGCCAAAGGGTTGTTTCGTGTCAGGCTGAGGTTGGGGCATCAGGACAAATCTGGTGCGTTCTGCAGATTCTCGTGGCCGTGCGAAACGCCAGATGCCAGTTTCATGAGATTCAGCTCCCCAGAGAACACACACCAGAGCAAGATCCGAAGGGCAGATTCGAGATCTTCCTCTGTGAATCCTTGTGCCAGAGATCGTGAATCTCCCTAAAGGATGCTTCAGTCAACTAGGCGCACTTGGAATGGGACCAGATTCCAACACTTAAAACCCATGCCTGGCGTTCACATACCGAACAATCTGCATAAACTTATTAGAGGCCCACGGACGAGACTCTGGAGCGCTAAGTGCCATGCGTCGCCACTTCCCCATCGACTGTAACTTGTTGCCAGAAGCAAAGGTTCAATGACATTTTTGTTTCCATTTGTCGGATGACATTTTTGTTTCCATAGGTCGGATGCGTTCCATGAAATCATGGGTCCTTGCGAAGGCCGCCGCATCGGCAGGTAAGCTAACCCCGTCCCTAGATCGGGGCTAAATGGCGCGGACGAACCAAACGAACCCACCAGCCAGGAGACCGCGCGTTCGTAAGACATAAAACCACCAGAAAGTCAAAAACCGTGCCATCGCATCGAGGGCTACGTCCTCGCGTCCGACGATCCGAGCTAGGAAAAAGGCTCTTAACGGTGTCGAATCCTGTGTAGCATAAGGAGTTTTGGTGAGCATGCCCTGTCTGATGCTGGCATCGCATTGTTGTGTTGGTGTCAACCGCGGCTTCGTCGTCGTTGCCCACTGCAGAGGTCCTGTGAGAGCTTCATGTTCTAGACAAAGAGGCGGCTGCCACACTGGGCACATGGTAGAGCCTCCTTACCATTCCTAGCGCTGCTGGGGCAGTGTAGGGCACCCTGCAATCGCATGAGCGGTGCGGCTCCCCTTGCAACCGACACGTCATGTTGTATTCCTTGTCTGCTTTGGACGAGTTCGGGGCTTTGGATAGAGCCGACGCATTACTGCCTTCGATTGCGTCGACTGGGGGTTGCAAGGAGCGACCTCTCACAGAAGCAGCGCTTGAGTGGGCTGAACGTCCCTCGACTCGAACCCACCCCACCACTGCAACTGCTCAGTCCGTCCTCAAGAGACCGTCAAATCTGTGCCGGGGAAAGCTCTCAGGTATGCATGGCGACGACAGCAACCCGCAACAAACGGGGGCGTAAAAAGCATTTCAATTCAAGACGACAGCAGCGCTGTGCGCATTACGGCTCGCTCGTCTAGACCGACTGCCCAGGCTGCAGCTTGTGGTACAAGCCGATAGCCCAGAATGGAAACACGTTGCGGAATGCCGTGTACGTGATGGCGCAGCTGCGGTTGAAGACGCCGCTGATGTGCTCCTGGAGCCAGTCACCGTCGGGCTGCTGCTTGGACATCAAAAACTACGCCCGCGATGAGCCCTTGATGGCACCAAAGGAACTACCCGAATGCCGCGCCGCACGACTTCCCACTCCTTTTCAAAGCCCGTCTGCGGCTGGTCCTTGCGTTCAATGCCTCGCATAAGCGCTACGACGTATGAGCCATCGCCGCCACAGGAGTCACGTACCCAGCAGCGCCCACGACGTGCTCACGACCTCGCTCATGTCGGTCTCAAGGTAGCGCTTGCTGACGCAGCCAAAGAAGTTCTCGCTCCAGCCACCGTCGACGCGCTGCTTAGAGCAGATGAACTTGACGGCGTCGCGGACGTCCTCGTCGTCCTCCGTGGCCCCCGAACCTCGCAACCCCACGACCGCAAACCACGTGCCGTAGTTATAGCACACGCCCCACTTGCCGAAGAAGCTGCCGTCAGCGTACTGCTGGTGGCGAAGGAAGTTTGCGGCCTTGGATACGGCGCGGCGAATCTTCTCCGGGCGATAGCTCGGGTAGTGTTCATGGAACATTTGAAGCGCGCACAGCGACGTCGACGTGCACTCGATGTACGAGTAGTCGATCATGATGCCGCCAAAGACCACCGCCGGGTTCAAATGCTCGTACCACTCGTAGCCGCGGTTCTTTTCGTAGGTGGGAAAGCCACCTACCGTCCGCATGAGCGGCCTCGTACATAGAGCCGCTTCGCACCATCGTCGTTCTGGAGCGCGAGCATGAAGTCGACCGCCTGGCAGTAACGTTCGAACGGCATCTTGGCCTTGATCCAGTCACCGGCGTGTGCGTCAATGAGAAGCATGGCCTTGAGCGCTTCGCCCGTGCAGTCGGTGACTGGGTAGCCGTTGGCGGCCGGGCCGAAACCCCAGCCGCCCTTCTGCTCGCCGCGCCACCAGGTCTTGGCATCTTCGATCTCATGTCGGTTCTGCGCTTGCTCGAGGTAGTGGTACGCGCGGGTGACCATTGCCTGGTTGGCATCGCGCATGCCCAAACCGGCTTCGAAGAAGCCTTGAATGGCAAAGCTCGTGTCCCACGTATTGGAACCGATGTAGCCCTGTACCTTGACACCATCCTCCGCAACCCTAGCCCTTGTATGAGCCACCCGCAACGAACCGCATCGTACCAGATATAGTCTTCGACACGCTGCTGGTGGTGGCGGAAAGCCTCCGAGGCCGGGTCGTCCACCCACACACAGAGCATGTTCATGACCTTGTTCACGGGACCGATGCAGCAGTAGTTGGTCTGTTTGTCCTCAGCGTGGACGTAGTTGATGGCAAACTCCAGGCTGCGGGCGCGCAGAGGCGTGATCGCGGGCAACATCTCGTACCACGAGAGCAGGTAGTTTGCGGCACGAATGAACACCGACGGTGGGTGGTACTCGTCGAGCGGGCAGTAGGCACCGCGAGCCTTGGACCATGACACCTCACTGTACGGTGTCAAGTAGAGTTCTTCGCGGAGCTCCTTGGTGAGAGGCGTGAGCTTGGCCTGGAACCGCTTGCCGTACAAGTACGACACGGGCAAGTAGACCTACGGTGGCGATTGAGTCATTGCAGCAGCCGACGCAACGAGGCACCATGCGGCAGTGGACCCACATGCGACCGGGATGGAACGGGAACCAGTGCGGCAAGAGCCACATCTCCGGCGGCACCGAGTCGTGGCCAGCCCAGTCGTACACGTTGAGCACCGAGAGATAGAACTTGCCCCAAGAAGGAATGAGTGTCGCGCCACCGTGGCGGCGGATGAAGGCGCGGGCTTCGACACAAGCGTCGTCCTTGGCCGAGAGGCCTGGCCACCGGTGAGAGACGAGGGAGCTGACAGAGGCACGTACCGAGAAGACGAAGCGCCACGTAGTTCATGACGGTGCCAAACATCGTCGAGCCTTCTTCAATGTGCATGCCCCAGCCGCCATCAAGCTGCTGATGGTTCTTGAGATAGACAATCATACCGTCCTTGACGGACTGACCGAGGTCGTGGCCCGTGATGTAGGAAACAACCACGAGGCCTACAACTGCGTGAGTGACGAGCACGGCGGAGAGGAGGCACCAGGAAGCAAGAACATCGGGCCACCATAGTCGCCTTGCCACGATCCGTCTTCCGACTAGACGACGCTTGATAGGCAGCAACGAAAACCAATCCTACCTGCAGCAGCTGGTAAAAGTCGATGGCCTTGTGCAAGGCGTCTTCGACGTTCGAGGACGCGGCTTCCGTCGGCGCCTTGACCTTCTTGCCGTCGAGTTGAAGCTGGCGGAAGAGCTTATCACCAGAGTTGGGGTTTTCCGCGGCGGAGAAGGCCGGGAGCTCGACGACGTCGCCTAGTTGCATGCGTCAATGTTGGTGCTAACACTATGACTCTTTGTGTACCTTGCGGGCGCCACACCTGGCGGCCGCATACGTTGTCGCCAAGCACCTTGGTCTTGCCATCAGGCCCCGTGTCACTGCCAACAACGCATTTCTATTCATGTATGAGCCTCGAGGATAGCACCACGAAGGTGCCGCACCAAGTTTGTCTTGAACACCGTGTGGCGCTTGCCAAACTTAGGGCGCTTGCGGTTTACTTGTTCCTATGTCGCGATAGAGTCATGGCACGCGCCACGCCACCAACCATGCTCAGGATCGGGTCCGTCGTGGGCAAGAGCTTGTAGATGAAAAGGCCCACCATGAGCAGCGGGAAGAGGCCACTGTCGAAGAAGAACTCGAGCACAGCCTTCACCTCGGCAGGGATGCCATCGGGAGCTTCCTGGTCCATGGCGAATCCGACTGTGGCACTGTCGGGCACCCTCTTCGTTGTGCGACTTTTTTTGCCCGTCGACCTGCATAGAAAAACAAAGACAATTAAATTCCAGCCAACCGGTTACACTATAAACGGTTAGACGGGGTGTTTACGGCCGCAAACTGGCGGGCGACGTCGTTGATGCGACAGCCGATGACGGGTACGTTGCACGCGGCCTGTTGCCGTGCACATGCTGAGGAAAGATCAACGCAAGGGTACGTGGAGATCGACATGAGAGGGTCCTTGGTGCGGAGGGCCCGGCGAGGAACCCGCGTTCAGCTCCTGTCGACGCCCAGCAAGTTTCGATCGCTGGTGGCAGTGGTTGTCGCCATTTCTGGAAGGAAGGAGCCTCGATAGGACTGCAGTGGGAATTGACGCCGTGAGCTTCGGATTGACACCAGTTGGTGGCGACGGCGGTGATGACGCCTTCGATCACGGCAGTCGTGTTCGCGGCCGTGAGGCGCCAGCGGCGCGGTCGAGCAGTATAACCCAAGGTACGCTGTACACTATGATCCGAGTCCTGCATGGTCTCTTCGCATGGTTTGGGATGCTTACGGCACAACCCACCCAGCTGTCAACCTTGATACGCGGCATTGATCATGTTCACCGATTCATTTGTCATTGTCTGCCAAGTACCGTAGCATCATCTGCCAGCAAAGGACCGTCCAGGCTGGACGGTCCAGCCATGGCCCTGTACCATGGTCGCTACCAGGGCCGCGACCTCGAGGCGCAAGCACAGCAACTGCCGACGATCGCTGGAGTTGTCCATGACCGTCGACGGAAAAGATCCCGGAGGAAACCCGGACCTGTCGGCAATAAAATGTTCCATTGGCGATTTATAAGGGAAATAAAACGCGGGAATAAAACTTGGATGCCAGTTCCCAACGGCCGATGCGGTCGTCGTACGAGAACATCAAGCGGAAGCGACTGCGGGTGCACCAGGCGGCGCCAAGTTCGTCGCGCGTCCTCCTGGATGCTGGCCTCATGGGCATCATCTCGGCGTACCAGAATGGCATCTTTCTCTGTCTGCAACCGTACGTCAAGGGGCACAAGACGATCCCGGGCGCCGACGCATTCCACGGCGACGAGGTCATGATCCTGCTGTACGTCAGCAACCGCCGGGCGCGCATGTGGCTGAACGTCATGGCGGAGCACAGCATTGACCTCGTCAAGCGACTGCTTCTATGCAAGGACCTCACCGCCCCATTGCGACTTGGTGGACACAGCAACGACGAGAAATCGCGTGAGCTTATGGACATTGCCGCCGAGTGCGGGGATCTACCGATTGTCACGTATTTGCACGAGCAACAGCTTGCCTGCACGTCCTTTGCAATGGACCGCGCGGCCGCGAACGGACACACCGCTGTTCTTGCCTTTCTCCACGAAGTGCATGGCGCCGTGCCTTCCGACAACGTCCTCTACGGCATCGTGAGCAGTATGTCAGGCTGCACATGCACGGCCGAGCACAACGCCGAGCGCTACGCTTGCCTCCGGTACCTCGTCGAAAAAGGCATCGTGTCGAACGCGATGCACATCCGACACGGCGATGAGATCATGCTCACGCTCGTCCACCTGCAGCGCCTCGACACGCTCCAGCTCTTTCACACCCACGGCCTTGATCGTCTTTTCCGCCCGTCGACGATGGACACGGCGGCAAATCGCGGCTGCCTGTCCATCGTCCGTTTCCTTCACGAGCATCGCTCCGAGGGCTGCACCCCAGCCGCCATGGACCTCGCCGCGGGCCAAGGCTACCTCGACGTCGTGCGCTATCTCCACGAACACCGCACGGAAGGCTGCACCGCCCGCGCCATCACGTCGGCCACGGTGGGCGGGCACCGTGAAATCGTCGAGTACCTCGTCGCCAACCGCCCTGAGCGCTGGAGCCACCCAGACACGGTCGAGCTGCTGGCTGAGCAGGGTGGGATATCCATGCTGCGCTTTGTTTTCGCCCACGATGAGCGGGCGGCGGTAACAAAGGAGGCCATGAGCCTCGCAGTGAGCCACGGTCACCTCGACGTTGTGATCTTTTTCCACGAGCGGGCGCCAGAGGTCGACTGCCGGCGCCTGGCCGTCGTGAATGCTCTCGAGAATGGCTTCGTCGACGTCGTAACCTTCATGGTAACGCACCGCCCTGAAGGCCTCACGACGCGCCTGCTGGGAGCCGTCGTGCGGCGCGGGCACTTGACGCTGCTGCAGCTCCTGGTCGCGCAGCGGCCAAGTCTTGTGTCGACGACAACGCTGTGGCTTGCGCTGGATGCCGGTCACAAAGGCGTTGCCAAGTACCTCTTTTCGACCTTCCCAGTGCTTGCAACGGCACGGCTTCTCAACGCTGTTGTGCGCAACAATGACATGGAGCTCCTAAAGCTAATGGTGCGGCAAAGCCCGGGAACTGTGTCGCCGGCGGCCATGCATGTGGCGGCCAAACACGGCCACCTCGGCGCGCTGCGCTACTTGCACGCGCACGGCGGCGGCTGCTCCCATCGGGCGCTGGACCTCGCAGCAGAGCACGGCCACTTGCGCGTGGTCAAGTTTCTGCATGAGGAGCGCACCGAGGGGGCGTCAACGTACGCCATGGACAAGGCCGCCGAGTACGGGCACTTGTCCATCGTCAAGTACCTGCACTCGACTCGAGCCGAAGGCTGCACATCGCACGCACTGTCGCTCGCAGTCCAAAACAACCATGCAAAAGTCGTGGCCTTTTTGCTCACGCATCGCAACGAAGGGTGTGTCTTGCACGCAATGACACAGGCTTGTCAGCGGCACCTCTTGCCGATTGCCAACCTCCTGCGCAGTCGCCCCATCGGTTCGTGTTTGTGCACCGCGAACGACTACCGCATGCTGCCGATTCTTGAGCAGAACGAATGGTTCCAGGAGAGGGATGTCGGCCGCGACCCGTGGTTCTCGTCTGAAGACGGCAGTGACGACGACGGCGACTCGGACTACGACAGCGACGGCTCGGACGACTACCGCTTTGATCACTTCCACCACATGCTCGACTGGTTTATGTAAAGTGCGCGGCGTCGGTGGCGAGAGTCCTGAGCGAAGCGATGCGCGGTGTTGACGGAGGCTGGTGGCTTGCGAGGCTGCATGTCAAAATGGATGTTTTCGGCAGCGCGCTCGCTTCCTCTAACGACATTTCAGAGCACCCTGGTGTTTGCATAGCTGTTCAAAGGGGCCACGATGCGAGGGACTGAGGTATTGAGCGTTCTGCTCGTGCGACGCGGGCGCTGCGTGGTTTCAGGGGTGCCGACTAGTCGGACGACCACTGGGAGGATCGAAAACCCCTACCCCTTGGGCGGTGACGCAAGGGAAAGTTCAAATTGGGTGATTCGAAGGATCAAAAATTATGAGATTACGTCGAGTGAAGTTATGGGTTGGAAGGGGCGTACAACGTCACTATACGCCCGTTGAGCGGTTGGGTCTCGCGGGCGCTGTCCTCGTGAATCTTGGCTCTGTACGTGTCGAGCTGCGCCTTGGACATCTTCTGCACTTGGCTCACGACAGTCCACTCGACACCCTCGGTGTACGGCGGTGTGGTGAGCGACCCCGAGTAGCGGTAAAACGACGACTGGTCTGCGGAGATATTCAGCGGGACGCCGCTGATACCTGCGACCGTGACGTTGGAGCCATGGTCTCCGAGGTTGGCGATCGATGACCACACTTCATCCAAGAACGGGTTGTCCTCGTTGGAGATCTCAAAAAGCACGCCAAGCACGGCGAGGCCCTTGTCCTCGGCTTGGTGCACGATATGCATTTCGAACGGGTACTGGAAACCGCGCACCCTGTGCTCGGATGGCGCGTGGAAATGGAACTGCAGCGGCGAGTACTTCTTGGCGTTGAGCGCGAAGTTGTTGTCCTTGCCACCATTCCAGAACACCTTGAGCGTCTCACCCTCGTTCTTGAGGATGCCGTCAGCAGGGTTCACAAAGGCCACGTCCACCTTGCCCGTGTTGGGCGTCGAGTAGAGCTGGGGAATGTCGATGGGCGACTGCGACTTGAGCACCGGATCCGGGCAAATCGCGGAGACGACGCTCAAGACGGCGGCAACGAAGGAAAGTGACAAGGGCAAGCGCATGGCAAAATATAAAATGCGCCGTAGAACGCTCGTCGCTCGCCGAGCTCGAGAGAGGCGCGCCAAGGCGTTGCTAACACGGCTGTTAACATGTGGGGAGTGGGAGGAACGGTCACATCATATTGAATAGCTGACCTGATAGCGTGCATAGATGCCTTCGCGATATCGAAGCCTGTGTCCCCCCACCGCCACCCACATCCACGACCACACGCGCTGCTCAGTAGCCAGATCGAACTGGATGGAGTGTGCCGGAGGAATCGCCCTCCGCATAAGCCAGGCGACGACTCAGATGCCAAGCTCTATGTGGACAAGATGTACGATGCATACAGTGCACATGCGGCTTGATAACGAACATGGATGCACTTATGTGTTTGGCTTGGTCACGATTTTGTTGTCGCTTGTTTCCTATTGAAGTTCGGAGGCCATTCGCCATCACAACTTTTCGCCATCTTTTGCAAGCAGGCCAAAAAGGTTGTCTGGCTTGACCGACAGCGCCTGGAGATTACGTATGTTTGAAGTGGCGCGGGAAAGAGTTGAACGGCACCAAGGGCAGATTCAGTGCAAGTAAACTGGTCAACAAGCTTAAATTAATACGAATCCATCGTAATTCAAACACCAAAGTATCAAGTTAGCGTCGTGTTTGTATTCATATCAATTTAAATTGCACTCGTTGTAGGTTGATTGCACTCACTTCACGGCCCCTGGCAAAAATGAACGCACCTGACACATCAGCAAAATTCAAAATATTTTCGACACTGAAAAGTTTCTTGAAAACCACGCCGGCGTGCTTCGCTTGAGGAATATGTGTATTTGGACGATGAAATTAACATACGTGTAGGCTGCTCCGACAAGATTATGAACCCGATTGCAGTGCACTGCGACTACCGGTAGACGAAGGACACAATAGTTTTTATGATTGTGCTTGGTTGCGAAAATAGGTAATTTGGTCAACAAACATCCACGAGAAGATTCATTCCAAGTCTTGGGCGAGGTACGTGTGTATGGTAATCTTGCAAGTGTAAACACACCCCGATGTGCACTGATGTAGCAAGACTTTGAAACTGCGAGTTTCGTTGGCACGGGACAAATGTATGTGCGCAATACGACGAAGTGGCGGCGTACCACGTGCTGGTTCCTATTTACGAGTGCAAACAGATTTAAGCGCGTGCAATGCCTCATGAGAAAGCAATACAAGCTTTGTCTATGTCATATTTTATTGCATGGAGGCAGTAGGAACCATGCACTACTACACAAATTGAAATGATATAAATTTCTGGATGATTTTCAAACGTTGCATTAAAATCACGAGGCCAGACAGCATCAAAAAGACATCTTCTGGAAGTTTCTCGTTGCTATGGTCTTCCTGACCTGCCAGAAGATACCCGCGTGCAGCAAGAGTGGCCCAATTTTGTATTCGCTCATTTCGTTCACGCAAGGATAAAACGCCTCGATGCATGGACACTAAGTTCATGGAGTCTCTGCGCCTTCTCAAATGTTGTAAGCCCCATTGACATGAAGGACAACAAGAAACAGACCATCGAGTTCAGGGGTCAGCCTAGTGTGTTAAAGGGCCGAATGCAGGCAGCTCTTACCGTGGAACAGTTCTTAAGACATGCGCTTTGATTATGCAATTTCGTCGCTGACACCAATTTTCGCCCTTCGCTTGTCTTGACCAACACCTATATGCATACATCGATTTGTGAAGGTTATTGAGTGGTGAGGACTAAGATGCCTGGCAGGTGGCCGGTACCAGTACGATAAGGTGCAAATGAGCAGGGGTGCTGACGCCTACCAAGGTCTATGACTTGCGAGTGCATTAAGGTCAGGCAATGAATACCACATATATAGCATGTCATCAGTTGGCAGATGCACTACAAAAAGTAGACTTCTTCAAAATCGGATGGCTCTTCGCAGTCAACAACCTCCGAGCCAGCACGGTGGACGAGGTCTTCTTCCTCGGGATCACAGCGGTCAAATCGACGACACCCACACCTTCGAGGGCATTAACAAGCTCGGTGCAACTTTCAAGGGCTGGGACATCAAGCGTTCCAGGACCGCGTCCTAAGAACGGCCGTCCGCCACGTGCCAAGTCAATCGTGAGGCCTAGACGAGAAATAAAATATCGAGGGTTTCGATTTTCCACGAGACGGCCAGATGAAAAACCTCTTGTTCTGGATGAGGCCCAAATGCATACAATTATTATTTATTCAAGGATCGGCCGAAAAAACTGCAGTCTCAAGAACTGGACTACGGTATCCTGAAGTGACTTGGGGTCGGTCTTGTCCACTGAAAAAACGAAGCAACTACTAGTACCATGGAAATCGACATGCATGATCTTGATGTTGACGTCGATATGCTTGATTTCCATCATCCGAATTTGGAGCTTTTATCAATTTCATAGGATGTGAAATAAAAATCGATCATGGTGAAGTCGTTTTGGTGTGCTTGGACACCACCAAAATGAGGACAGCCGAACTAAGTGAGGACCCGAACAACCACAACATAATGGGGTGTCAGTCGGAATTTATCACATCTTGGATAAAGCGGCTACAACATTTACCATGTAAATCTGCGTGGTAGCTTGATCCTTGGAAAAACATTGTTTGTTTCTTGGAGCCGAATTTCTTTCATTGGCTGAAGCCTCATATGCGACGAGTGTACGCACGAGAGACTGAGGCGTTCAGTCTTCATGTTCATAGTCCTGAAGGAGTGTATCCATCCGCTCCGCACTTACACGAAGGTGACTATGTAGCTCAAGGTTTTGATTTAATTTCCCTGCATTGCACTACGAGCTTCACCGAACGAGTACTCGATAATGCTCCGGCATTGTTACGATCTTGACATGTTTTCTCTAGGCCAATACGCAGTTGTGCGCTCACCTGTGCACAGAGACCGAACGATTAATTGAACGTCCAAAATGCTTCACTTTCCGATCTGGCGGCAATACTCATAGAGTGCAGAGGGGCGGTATCAAACTGAGCACTACTTTTAAGAATGTCTGTGGATGGCTGAGGCTGGTGCCATCGTTTCCTAATGTGTCCCGCGAGTCACGACGTTAAGAGATCCGCAGCCAAGAAAAGGGCTTACCCGGAGGCCTATGTGGGAAGCGCACTTCACCAATTCGCTAGCGACTCAAGACCTTATCGACGGTATCCACTCCCGAACAGCCTGGACGAATGTCTCGAAGGTGCACGCGGACTGGTATTAATGCACACTTACACCATTGATGGGATCAAACTATTGCACAGAATTACAGATTAGTCTTTATTGATCTGCAGGAAACCCTACTTAGTTCCGAAAGGCTGCGAATTTAAAGTCGTCGGCCAGGACTCCAACGCCACAGCTAATTTGGTGCAGTGCCAATCAGACAATAGATGGGAGTGTTTTCAGTTGCTCCGAGGCGACTGGAACCGCGACTGGAAGCCCAGTTTCAGTACGTGGGGACAAACTATGTGCTTGGACGTATGGGACGAGGACCGCAGGTGGCAGGGGCTCTTGGGCTATGACGGGGTTCGTGCTGTACGTATTTCGCTGTGAGCAGCAGTCGCAGCTCCTTGAGTCACAGCCGTTGCAGTTGCAAAAGTCGCAGGTGTTGCAAAAGTATGAGTCCCAACCACCGCAACTACAACAATCACAGTCGCAGGAACCGCAATCGCAGTCGCAGGAACAGTCGCAGGAGCCACAATCGCCGTCACACATTGTGAGTTGTTGATAGAAATGAAAACTGGCCAATTCACTGAAACACCAGAACAACATATGCTTCAAATTTTGTGGGAAGTCATGCGAGCAGCTTTCTCTCCCAAAATACATGTATAGTTGTCAAGCACTGGAGGAGTCAATAGGGGCACATTGTTGCGAAACGCTTGCATCCTACGTTGAACAACGTAGTTTTCGTATAATCTCAATGTGTAGGCTACGTTCAACAATCAAGTACATTTGGCGGGGACCTTTCCTCATTAAGTGGGGAACAATTATACACAGATGCAGCAATACAGTCAGTAACCACCCCGAGAAGTACACTCGCTTTAATAGTTTTCGAATTTACTAGTAACCCTTTCGGCCGACTTTTACCTGAAAGTGGCTTCGAAAATTGTTCACATTTCGTGGCGCAACTGAATGTTAATATAGATTATAGGAGTAGTTTTATTGAAAACACAAGGCTAAAAAGCAATATGAAACTGTCCTCGTCGAAAATGGCCGCGATGTACCCGGGCGATTTGCGAGCGTATTGTGCTTGTAGTTGTGGATATCATTGACGCACATACCGGCAAAGTTTGTGATGAACTTGCAATATGTGTCGTCTAAGTCCTTGTTGTTGGCTGTTGACACGTTAAGTTTATGAAGCAGGGGTATAAATTTCTTTGTGTCGGCCTTTCGAGAGGAAATTAGAGCGTTGTAGGTGTGAGAGCGCCCCACGCTTGATGGTCCTCAGCATAGTCGAACAGATTGGCCCAGTGATGTTTCGATAACACAAGCCCCCCATGACGCATTTTGGTGGCCCCTTCAAATGCCTTCTATTTCTTCTAGTGGAAATCCTCCTCGACAAAGGGAAACTGGCTGGGTGTTGCGTATTGTCCGCTTGAAAAGGGTTTGAGCCACTCTGGCAGGCCGTTCATAAACATTGTTGAGTGTACCTCTGCTTTAGACTCAAAATATTTCAAATTCACGGGGGATTGCCAGTCGCTCTTAGTCGTTCGGACGCTTCCCTTTTCCCTTTACTATATTGACTGCTGAATGATCGGGTAGAAAAGATTTCGCAGGGGTCAATCGGCTTGGAGCGCTATGGCCATTTTAAAGACTCGTTTTCGATGCTCTTTGCATCCCTCCACTTCAGGCCAATTCTACTGTGCGTGTGCGCCCGCTTGACGACTGAAGGCCATCATGGGCGATGTTGCTCGACAACGCCTCGTGCCATCAAGTCTCGATGCAACCTTTCCAACACCCAGCATCGCTAAATACCTTCATGCCCCAGAAGACGCCGGCAATATTTAGGCGATGAATTTACATTTGACCCGTGTCCGCATGGAATATTATAAGCTTGATGAAGTTATGTCTATATTCTGGGCTAAGGAGGCATGGATGCAGTATTAAGTACAGTACTGTTGACGGTGGACCTGTATTCTCGTTGATAGCCTACACGAACTGGTTGCTACAATGGACGAGCGAGCTATGCAAAGAGGGAAGGCAAATATGTTTCAGCAATCATATATAGTTGCCCTTGTGTTCCCAAAAACAACGTCAAAGCTAATTGAATCGCACAAATTACGTGTACTTAAATATACCTCTGATCACAACCTAGGAGCATTGCCTACGTGCACTCGTTGTGTTGGCTAGACCGTTTGGAGACCATTGATGTTCAGGAGCAAGTTAGACTTTTGCTGCGCGACAAACACGTCTGCGAGCATGTTCTTGCTGCCGTTGCCGACGATGACGACCTCCTTGTTGGCCGCCATGGCGCTGGTGATGTCCAGCCGCTGCATTTGCAGCATGAAATCGCGCTGCTTCTGCAGCTTGATGGCGGCCGTGCCTTCGGCCGCGGCTAGGATCTCCTTGACCCGAGCGTCACCGAGCGCCTCGAGGCGGTCAACGTCCGCCTGCATCTTGAGCAGCAACGCGTCGCGTTCGGCGAGGATCTTGGTGACCTCGGCGTCGCATGCGGCCTTGATCTCGGTCTGAATCATCTCAGTCTCGGCCGTGATCTTGGCGATAGCGAGCGAGGCATCGGCTTGAATTTTGCTGCAGCGTACGTTTTGCTCCTGCAGAATTTGCGCTTCGATGAGCTTGGTGTCGGCCCCGATCATGTCGATTTCCTTTTGAATTTCGGCGCACTGGCGACTGCCGGCCTCGGTCTCTTCCATGCGACGCATGCGCTTTGAGAGCTTGGTGGTATCGATCTCTTCCTTGTATTGGAGCAGCTGCATATCGCTCTGTTGCTTCATGGTTTGCTCCTTGATAGCGCTCTGGTACGTCGTCTTCTCCTCCATCTGCGTCTCAAAGTTTTGGGGCAGCACGACGTTTGTGATCGAAACGCTGCTGATCTCGACGCCATACGGGTTGAACTGTTTGTTCAAGTTGCGTTTGATGTCCTCCGTGACGCTATAGAGGATCCTGGCCTGGGGCACTTGGTCCTCGTTCTTCACGTCACCGTCGACCGCCAGAAACTTGACCGGCACCGCCAAAACGGGTGTCTCCTCTTCTTTGGACTCTTCCTCATCGTCGTAGTCGCCTTCAATCGGCGGAATTGGCGCCGGCGCACGGAGCTGGAGCGAGTTTTGGAAGCGCTCCTTGACCGTTCCATCGCGAAGCGAATAGACCTCGGTGTGCTCGACGCTGCGGGCGAGGGCGCGCACGGCCTCTTCCTGAGCGTCCCGGAGTTGCGTTTCGAGACCCTGCGGGCCGAGCTCGTACACGAATCGCTTGACAAGCATCGGGTCTTCGCCCTTCTCGATATCGCCCATGATGCGAAACACTAGGCACATGTCGATGTGCACCGTGACGTCGTCGGCGGTCTTGCAACCCTTGACAGGTGTGTCGAAGACAACGTTTTGCATCGTGATGAGGTACGCAACCTTGGTGAAGAGCGAGGCGCGGTGGAACCCTGCGGGCCAAAGTGGGCTGCGACGGCCGTCTGGGTAGACGTAGTCGACATCTTTGCCGTGGTGCTGGACGATGGCATACATGCCCTCGGGGATACGGATGTACGGCTTTACAGGGCTACGGCCCGGCTGTAGGATGATGATCGTGTTGCCGTCCTTGCACGAGCCAAACTTCTCGTTGGCCTTGTCGACGCGCCAAACGCTGTCGAAGAGGAGGCGGGTTTGCTTCTTGGAACTGGCCATCGCAAGGGTCGCGGATGACATGGGGTGTCGAGGTGTGGGGAAAATGGAAAATGAGCAGCGTGCGCCCGATGCCGCTGCCACTCGGTGTCTAGCGTATCTTCTGATTTAAAAAGGTGGATTGTCAAGTTCGAGATGGCGACCTCTCGAGGAAATTTCATGCAAATCGGTTTGTCCCAAATTGGGACATCGCGTCAGACTTGGGACTTGAATTGCTTTCATTGACGTTCATGTCCAACTTGGGCCTTGGTGGGGACTGGACACGTTTAATATACGTATGTACGTTGGCATGTGGATACAGGCTTGTTGATGTTGTACCCGAGTTCATCCTGACTTTGCGTAGACATCTCTGCCTTGAATGTGCGAACTGATTTCAGGGATGCCGGAAGAGCTCAAGCGAGAACAATCCAACGACCCGTCGACTCGGTTTTTGTATTGGACGAGTTTAGCCGGGCAGCGTTGGACAGTGCGACACGGGGCAATTGGGAAGAACCCTTGGGCCGTGGGCTCAACGAATGACCATCGCAGGATCGTTGAAGTCGCACGGAAAGTGCAATGTCGGACAACATGTCCCAGTGAATTTCAATAACGTCACACTGAACTTTTGTATGGTGTCCAAATTAAATGTGGCGGGAATTTGAATCTCAAAACATCCAGGAAAAGATCGCGACCATCATTGTTCGGGCTCAGATTTGTATGTCGCCAGATGCAAGCGGGTGCATCCACGCATCCGTGAGCCATTTTTCTCGACAACTAGACCAGAACCCAGCGATCCACCACACTGGATCAGCTTGTCTCCGGATTTCGACGGCATTTTCAAATTCCACCGCCTCCCCCCACATTGCCCATGGCTAACCCGCCCCAGCCGACCACAAGCATGCGCAGCATCGTAGTGCAAAAGACGATCCGAAAGCACATGCATGCAGAGCATGCTTTTAATGCCAAGACGAAGGACGGCAGCATCCCCCTTGTGCTTGTGCCCAAGTACCCACTCCTGTGCGATACCTTTGTGCGCATCCCGTCCGGCATGTGGGTCTTGTACCAGAAATGGAACGCTCACGCCGGCATCCTCGAGCCTGGCCTTAAGATGTTTTGGCCAGCGTACTACCGCGTCTCGCACATCGTGACCAAGCATGCGGTGACATACTCAGCACCTGTGAAGCGCTGTGCCACGTCGGACAACGTCATGATCGACATTGACATCTCAATCAACTTTCAAGTCGGGCCCACGAGCGACGATGCTGTCAAGTTTGTGTACATGCTTGGCGCACAGCGCTTCAACGAGCTCATCTCCCAGGTGACGGAAGAAGCCATCCGTGGCCTCGTGCACTCTGTGCGCCACGACCAGGTGCATGACCTTCGCGAGGAGTTTGCGTCGGGCATGAAGAAGGACCTCAATGCCAAGATGACAGCGTACGGCGTTGTCGTACATAACGTCAAGGTGACCAACGTCGAGCTCCCCCTCAAGCTCTCTCGGACGCTTGAACACACGACGGCGTTCAAGACCAAGATGGAGGAGCAAGAGAAAAAACAGGAAAACGACATGCGCATCCTCGTGAACGAGGAGACCCAGCTGCTCACTGCTATCGTCAAGGAAAACGACCGCCGTGTCAAGGACCTCGTCGCCCTCAAGGAGCGCGAGCTCATTCGCCGCGAAAAGCTCCGCTTCGATGCCGAGGCCAAAATGGAGGTGATGTGCATCGACCAGCGCTCGGCTTGCGACGCACAGGTGCTCAAGGCTGCGGGTCAAAAGGACATTGCTGAGGCGTCCGCCACGACCGAGGCCACCAAGCTGCGCAACGATGCCATGGTACTGCTAGTCAAGACGCAGCGCGAGTACGAGCAGCGCGTGAAGGCCGAGGAAATCAAGCAGCAGGCGCGCATTGACGCAGCGTTGAAGACAGCGGAAGGCCTGCTGGCAGCCGCCGAAGCTGAAGCCAAGTCGGCGGGCCCTCTTGCGCTCAAGCGCCAGTTCGACTACCAGACCAAGAAGAATGCTGTCGAAACGGACCTCATGAGCAAGACGAAAATGATTATCTCGGGCGAGAACGGCGAAGCTCTCATCGAACGTCTGTGTGCACCAAGCGAGCTCAGTGCATCCAAGGCCTAGTTGCGCTTCTTGAATCTACCGCGCACGATGGAAGTGCATGCCCTATCTATGAAACTATAATCAACCATCACAATTGCGTGTATGTTTAACAACTGGAACCGCACAATGCTGAAGTTACGATTGGTAATAGTCAAAATCCAGCAAATGTATCACAAATAGTAGCTTTGTGGAGTAAATTACTTGCAGCGCGTACCATGAGCAAAGTCGAGGGTCTCGGATTGAGTCTCGAAAAGTTATAGCAAAGCAAGAATGCTAGAGAGATCCCATCCACACACCCTCAAAGGAAGTAACGTGTTGGTCACTGTACTTCAAAAGTAATGACTTATGGGCACGATAGCCTTGACCAAGACAATGTTGTGCGTTGCAACCTTCTTTTATTTGCTACAGATCTGCATTAAGTGCAAGTTGATTGATACCAATTCAGAAATGGATTGACCATTGCAGATTGTCCTTCCAAGAATGTTGTTTTACACTGTGGTAGGTTGTGACTTGGGCTGGTCGCTGGAAACGGGCACAGCAACCGGCATCGCCTGATGAATTCGTGGAGAAGTGCTCTGGACTTGGACATAAGGAACGAGGATGACAGGTGGCTGAGGCTGCTGGACGACAACGACAGGGTTATGAACGGTTCGCTGAGAGCAGCACGACCTTGAACTACAGCAAATGTACCACGTCCAGAAGGTGCTATCGCAGGTACAGCACTCGCACGAGTCGCCACCACCGCAATCACAATCACAGCAGTCGCAGTCGCAGTCGCAGTCGCAGTCGCAGTCGCCGCAGTCGCAGTCGCAGTCTCCGCAGTCACAGTCAATGTCACTCATGTTTGGTGAAATAAGAAATGAATGAGGAGCATTGTTTAGGTTTTACTATGTAGTAGTACTGTAGGAGACAGTCAATTTGGTGGACATGAACAGCATATGGCTTTTTGTCAAACCATCAAAATTTGCAGTCTGAGGTCACCTTAGGCGCTAAAATATTGTTGAAGTGCCAACCAATGCTATTATATAACACCAGCTTTATAATTACATGTATGACGATGCAAAACCACAATAGTCCTGCATTACACTGCTGCCTCTTTCCAGGCTTTAAGACTAGTAGTTGTAAAATACGGAGAGCAAGAGAATGAAATGAGGACACCCGCCAAACAGACGATGAAGTTGACTACAGTATGCTTTTAGGCAGGACATTTTAATGCTTGGCAGATACTTTCTGGTGCATCGTACGTGACGCTGGCGGGGCGACGGTCGAGGTTACTCGGTGTTCTTGTGGACCCACCCATGACCAGTGTTAGGCGAATTATTGCGAGGCAGTTGGTGTGAAGTTTTGAGTGTTAATAAGATCAAGTGGACGATTGCGACGGAGAAAGATGAAGAAGCCACATACAATCGACCCTGACCATTATTGGTGGATGATATCACTGCGATTGAATTGTTGATGAACCGCGTGGCATATTCATTTTCCCATTTCAGGTGAATCGGCATCGCTGGCTATTCTGCGTGCACTAGTGACGACTGCAGACGTTTTCCAACTGTAATACCTCGTGTACCGCCGGGTCTGTTGAGGTGAGTTATGAGAGCTGTCTGGAAGGTCGTAGCCGGGCGCCGGCGAGCAAGACGCAACCACAATCACGCTTTTAGCATGTTTCACCTTTTTAACGTACTTGCACGTGCTCGGGCTGGACGGTCACGGGAACGACAACGTACATGCTTGGGGAAAAGTTGCCCGTCTCTATATTCGCAGCCACTGCTGTGGGAGCGTCTTGAACGCGGTTGGGGTGCCTTCGATTGTGTCTTCTCCAAGCTTCTGGGTCGCAATCACAAGTCCAACAAACATAGAAACTGCAGTAGGCCCAGTCACAGTCGCAGCAAGCAAAGTCTTCACAGCACTGGCAGTCGCAGGTCACATCGTCACAACAGCAATCACAGTCCCCAAGGTCATCCATTCTCCAACTTGACAAGATACCTGTCCGTCACTTAGTGAATTTGACCTCCACCAAGGGCCGACGTAAGGTTCCATTCGAAGCTTTCAAGTTCTGCTTGTTAGCGCGGGAAAAAGAAAAATGTTTGAAACGAAAATTAACGTTGGTTGGTTTGAAAAGTTGCGTGAATTTAACGTTAGAAAACAAGCCCGTAGATTCGTCGATTTTTAGCCAATGGCATCACACCGGACTACAGTGGGGAATTTGAATTCGAGGCAGACCGGCATGCCAGGGGACCCGCGGCGCAAGCATGCTCGGGATACGTCGTAGGGTCTTGAACCAGGCCTGCATCCTCATCAAGAACCATACGTAGGAAGCGGCCTTTCGTCTTCAAGACGCCGCAGAAGATCGCTTCACCCTTTACCTTCACGAAAAAATCCCGGAGACACGGTGCGGCTGACGTACATGACGACGACGAGGATGACGACGTTCTCTTGCCCGAGCGTACGCTCTTTGAGTCGCCGGCGCGCACCAGTACTTCGCGAAGGCTTGCTCGGCGGCAGCCGTCCGCCGAGGAGCAGGCCATCCGCGCCAAGCTGATTGCCAACCAGGAACATCATCGGCTGCAAGTGTTCGACACACTGTGCACACACCTTCACAAGCGCATCTTGGCGCAAACGCAGAACGCAGCCAAGGAGACGTGTACAAAGAAGCAAGTTGTCCAAGTGCGTACGTCCCTGCTAGTTGCCGTGGTTGCATGAGCAATCTGTGATCATGTGTAGTGGAGAAAGCTGCTGCCGTCATAAAAAACGAGTTTGCCTCCGACGAGGTACCCTTCCTCGGCAATTGCACCTCTCATGCCACCGATGCAGCCGACCGAGGAAGAGGCCAAACCCCAACTAGAAACCGTCCACGCCATCATTGCCTCACTCGAAGACAAGCTCGCCTCGTAAGCGATGGCATGGCACAGGACTCGATTTACAAGCGGCGTAGGCTTGCCCAGCAACAGAAAGAGTGGAGCACCTTCCTGGACAACGTGCCATCAGCCTTGACTGAGATCGCCGCCACGGCCCCGGTTCCGGCTGTCGACGACCCCCGGCCTGCCGGCAGCCGCGGGAACGCGGCTGCTCAAGAGCTGGTAAATGAACAAGGCGCCTTGTGCCAGCGCGTAGTCGAGCTCAAGGACCAGGTACCAGTATGTGGTAGTGATGACGGCTAACAGCTCTGCGCAGCTGCGATTCCTGGACATATCGATCGAAGACCTCGAACGCATGATTCAGGCATCGCAAGCCACACGGTCCAGCCTCTTCGACACGTTCCACGCAAGCGAGTTCAAGGGCTATGCGCACATGCAGACGCCGAAAGAGGCCATCAAGGCCCTCATGGCTCTCTTCTCATCAAACTAAGGCACCGTCATCTCAGTGTTGTGCGTGGATCTTCAGTGAGACTACGATTTTAGTCGCGCGAGCTGTCTCAGGCTTGTTGGGAAAGGCGGTCTGCCAGCTCTGAGGCGGGCTGACTCGGGCAGTGGTAGAGGCCGTAAGAAAGCAACCCACCACGGTCGCCGGGATTCCCAGGGCCCTCTCGCCCATGTCCATCTCCTGCCAGGCTTCTGAAGCTTCTCCGAGATCCAGTTGGTGCGCTTTTGCACTGAGGTTCGCGGCAGGTGCAGCCCGTCTCTTGCCATAACCAATGGCGCACACAACGAACGACGCAGGCGACGGGCGATACGTCGCCTTGTCACGGCCCTTTTTTTCGCGTCCGCAATGGTGGTGTCTCTCGACGGGCGCCAAGCTCCATGGCCTCGATCGTTCCATGCAGCGGTTTTCTTGGGTGGTGTACCATACTGTTACCCCGCATTGCAGTGTCCAGAGCGCCGGTTTGTCGGTGAGAATGACGGAAGCGATGCTACAACGGACTCGATAGCAGTCGCTGGACATAGCCCTCGCGCCTGGCCGAGAGCGCGCTTATTCCTCGCCGAGAGGGCCGAGGGCGGCCGCATTCTACGCAAAGGCCCGAGGCGGCCCGTTTGCGGTGCAGCATCACGACTGCACGTAAGTTGGAAGCCAGTGAGCCGCCTTTCCACAGGTGCAATCGCCACTGCATGTCTTTATGGTCTTCGACCGAAGTTCGAAGTTGCCGTCGCCGTTAGCAAAAATCGAGTAACTTCGGGGCGTGTCAATGGTAAACTTCGGGCCTCAGCATCAAGGTTTGGGTGACCCATGTGTCACGACGGCGAGTTGACACACGCTCGCTTCACAACCAAAGACGAATGCGCTGCGTCCTGCTGGTATCGCACGTCGTTGCGGCCTTAGCGCTCGGCAGCAGTGCGCAGAACGTCTCGACGGTCGACCCGCCGACGACGGGGCCACCGCTGCCCACAACCAGCCTGCCCCCCACGACGGTGTCGCCAACGACGAACACTCCGCCAGTCCCCACCGAGACACCTGCGCCCACGAAGCCCCCGAGCCCACCTCCGACCCAAACACCTGCCCCAGCGACCACGCAACCACCCGCGCCAACCACGCAAACTACCGCACCGACAACCGCGCCGACGACGGTTTCGCCCTCAGATGCACCGACTCAAGCCCCAACGGAGCCTCCGACAGAAGCTCCGACAGAGGTACCGACGGAAGCCCCAACAGAGGCGCCACTCGCCACAACTGCCGCGACAGTGACAGTGCCAGACATCGTCGAGACACCGGTGGCACCCGAAGTGACTCCGATTCCTGCCGACTTTACAGTCCCACCAGAGCCCTCCAGCTCGCCGCATCTCCCGGCCTCCAAGACGTCGGCAAAGGAGCCCGAGGCTATGTCGTCGTTGTCTTTGATTTTGGGCCTCTCCGGTGGTGCGATTGGTCTCGTGCTGCTTATTGCCTGCGTCGTGTACCACCGGTCATACAAGCGCCGCGACTCGACTGACGGCTTCAAAACGCCGGAGGCGGTCCAGCCGTACGCCGAAGTATCCCCGAGTCTCCATCGCACCCACAACAGCTCCCTGCACAACTCGACATTCAACGGTGCGTTTCCCAAACGCGCCCCGTCGGCCAACAGGACTCCAGTGCACGCGCTGCTGTCGCCACAGAATGGCCGCTCCAACCAGGCCCTCTGGGACGTGCTCCTGGGGCGGGATACCATCACATCGGACCCGTCACCCAACGTGCAACCCCGCTACTTGAGTTCCCAGAGTAGTGCTGGCACATATTCCGAGAGCCACATCGGCACGAGCTTCGACTCGTCGTCGCGTGCTCCAAGTAACTTTGCAGTGTCCGAGTGCTCCGACATCTACCCGGGCTCAAGCTCGCTTTACCGCATTTCGTCGTCGCTTCGGTCGAACGAATCGGGCGACATTGTCGAGATGGAGTTGTAGCCACTGAAATTGTTTGCCAAGTTGTTGAGACCACTTGAAACTAGTGTCATATTGTTAATATTAAACTTGTTAGTCGTCGCTTTCGGGTTGCAAGGCAGTAGAAGAGCAATAGTTTTACTGGGAAATCGATGGTACGGACGATCGTGGGCGCGGGATTAGACTATACATCCGAGTCACCCGCGTGAGTTGAAAAGAGTGTTCGATTTGGCAGGAAGCAGACAGCACTCGCACCGCGAAGAAAACCCTATTCTGGACGAGAAGAAAATCTCTTAGGTGCACCGTTGTAACCATCATCGATCTTCGTCAAGTAGCTACTGCGATCTCCTTCAGTTGCATCGTTTCCAGTTGGGGAGGAGCTCTTTGCGTTTAGTTTAAACAACTCGCATGACATGAATGGTATAGAAATGGGTGGGGGTTGCCTCCCTTAAACGACAGCGGCACGTTTACACAAGTGATCTGTTGATTCATGAGGCTGGTCTTGTTTCGTCACCAGTATGGCGAGCTGGTCCTGAGTGCGCTGGGATGTACGCCGTCCCCTCTTCCGGATACGAGTTACTGCATATTTCCATCAAAAAAAAAAGTGTGTGAATTTACAATACACTTGGGACATTCACCAGACGCTCTGACGAATGTTGGTTGAGGAACAAAGCATACTACTAGTACTTGTGTTTTTTAAATCCATTTCGAACTGCACAGTCAGATTGTGACATCAAAACAGACTTTGAAATTGCAGACAAGTTCACTTTTCAACAATCCAACATGGGCGCATTTGTGTCATTGCTCTTTATCACGGTGTCTGTGGGGACGATTGTCTCCTTATCCTGCATTTCATCGTTGTCGAGTTCAATCTGCAATGTTATTTCGGCTGTCGCGTCCGCCCTTGATCAATTTTCCGTGAAGAAGACCCATTCACGCATACGCATCAGTCTTTGTCGGCGACCGCGCCATGCAAGCTGGATGAGCCGTCCTGTTCCTTTCATAACTGCGCGTGGCTGTCTTCGTGTGGCCATTGGCATGCACCATCGCACTGAACGACTTTACGGAGCCAAGACTACAAAACACTGGCGGCGACTCGCTCGATGCACATCTTCAGGCCGTAGTCTGCACGTGCTTTTTGCTCTGCGTACAAAGGATGACACGAGCAACTCGAAGCCTCAAGCCGAAACCCTAATGACCGCGGCACACGCGATTTGGGATGCTATCGTTAAGAGTATGCACAACACACAACCATCCGTGAAACAGCTTCTAGCGTATCGTCGGCCCCGTCGCTCCTGCTGGCTCCGTCGAACGTGCCCTATCATTACCCGACGCTGCCGTGTCAGCTACGCCGTGGGTCTGGCGCACCGGATTGAACGGGCGTATGGCACGGAAGCTGCAAAACACCGACAATACATCCGAAAGACGAAGAAAAGCATGGCCATCGTCGTCAAAACAGCACCTAGCACGTCAGAGCATGCAGAAAATACATCCGAGTGGGAGCTCCTTTAATGAGTCCGAGTCGAGATGAACATAAATAAATTCAATAAATTAGCTTGTGTGGAATGCAAACGACTAGACCAAGATACTACGCAGTAAGAAGGAGCGTGTGAATAGCAGCAAAAACGCATTTTGAAATAATCTTTTCGACCGATCCGAGCAATACCACATTCTTGTGTTATTGATCGCGACTTGCAAACCAACACGACAAATCTTTCAAATACTACTGCAGCTTTTAGAGCACGTGTATTTTAGTTTTTCCCATTTTTTGCGTAGAAATTGACGAAATTCCGGAAATCAATTCGCTCTCTTGAATGCATTTCGACGGAGCGCTGACAAACAATTGGCCATAATTGCACTTCACCATGGAAATGAAATCGTTTCATTGGTCACACTACTAGTGCCTACGACGTAGTGGAATTCTCATTCTCAATCCCCTAGCTTGTGAAGCACCTGATCTCGACGACGTCACGACGATGCGCCATGCGTTGGCATCTCCGTCAACAGCGCTCAGAAGCTTCAGGACCCCACGTGCTTTCGACGACCGTTCGGGCAGCTCGTGGAATGAACTCACGCTGGCTTCCGCGGCTACTTGGTCCGATCGATCCCGCCGTTGAATTGTGCTACCGAGCGGATGGTTCCTGCCACACCAAATGTCATTGTAGCTGGGCCCACCGTGGAGCGTTCGTGGGGGCTTTGGCGGTGGGAACCTGGGTACGCGTTCAGGAATTGTCTGCCTCGTAATTCCCACAGCACCACCGTGGCGTTGACCACGCACGGCGCGTCACATGGGCGGTGCGTAAAAGTCGGTCGACCAGCGACGCCCGCGCGGTGGCATTTGCCGCCCCGAACGGCCCGCTTCAAGCTTGTCTTTGTATCGGCGGCGACACGCTAATTGCACGCAACCCAGTGTACACTCACCGGTGCAATCGTGAAAGCCAAAAAGAGCGTCTTAGGGGTCAGTGTCCATGCAACGTCTGTCCTGGTGCTGCATGACGTCTGGCTCGAATTGGTCTCGTGGATATTGCCACTGTACTGATTTATCCCAACGCGTAGCTTGCCACAGGAGGCAGTTGAAGCCTTTAAGTAGCTTGCATTTGTTCGGCGAAAGGTAGTCGCGACGATAGGAAAAGGCGGGCTCACTGTGTTACCTTTTATGTTGTTCTTGGCGTGAGTTGCACGACGCCAGACAAAGAGCAGTCGAGGTCAAGTGGAGGCGCTGACGAAATGGTTCAACGATATGGTTGCGTGCATGCAGCCAACGTGTCACACATGGCGACACCGAACGGCCTGGCTGGAAGATCCGGTGTCCTTCCAGGCACTGCGACGGCCATCAGATGGGAGGAAGCGAAGTAACCTCGCGACGGTCAGAGGCGAGCCATTCCTCCTTTGACCATGTCGTCCGCAGTGGTCGCGCTTGTTGCTCTCTGCCTAGCGGTTGTCGGCGCCACGGATGCACCGCCGATTGCACCCGCCAACACGTCCACAATAACTGGCACCGTGGCTAAGCCGGAAGTTGATGTGCACAGCATGTCCGTACCCGCGATCGTTGGCATCACTGCTGCGGCAGTCCTCGCCGTGTGCGGACTCGTCTTCATGGTGGGCGTTTTGGTCGTGCGCCGATGGCGGGCACAGCAAAGCGACAAGCAATGTGTCCTGTCACCGGGCACCGCTTCAGCCCAGGAATACGAAGCCTACTTTCCCAAGGCCGTCGAGCCCGCGTTGCTCGAGCCGCCGGCGCGCAAGTCGTCGCGAGGCAGTGCGCTCCGCAAAGCGTCGACAACGACGCGGCCGGTCTTCACACCCGCAACTGTTGCCATGGAACCCGCCGTCGACATTAACATTGCCAAGGACGACCTGCAGTGGCAATCGCCCATCGAGAGCTCGCGTTACATGGCGGCCGACCTCGAAGCGCCACCGCTACGACAGAGTGCGGGTTGGCAAAGTCCGATCGAGAGCAGCCGGAGCCTCATGCTCCTCCAGTCGCAGCGAATCTGCGAGCTCACGGACGAAGCCGGTTTCGGGTCCGCCATCCGCGAGGAACCCGAAGTACGCGAGGGCACGCTGGACAGCTACAGCGTGCGCCAAAGTGACTACCAACTACAGAGCGTCGAATGGATGAGCGCCACCGACACGTCCCGGTCAATCTTCGAAAGCATGCGCAGCGGCTTGGACTCGGACTCGGAGGGCGAAGGCCGCGAATCATTGGTTTAGACGTCTCTCGTAGCCTCCACCATAACTTAAACACTTATTATTTTCGAACCAACGGACACTTGAAGGAGTAGTGCACCTCCCAACCTCACAGATTTGTTGCCGTTCAAAGAATTGATCTTCCAACCACTCGGTGCCGAACACCAATCTTCAGGTGAGACACCCGATCAACGCTAATGGGCTGCTTGGGCTTTGGTGACGCACAACATGGCGTTCTGGTTGTTGCGTGTGGTCGGTGCATGGGGTCGGAGGTGCCGGGTGCTGGCGTCAGCACCCAAAGGTTTTTGGTTATGATCGGCGCCGCGACGATCATTGGCAGGCACTCGACGCACGGACATCGCTCGTTTCGCGCTTGCAGCGCCGCCATGTTCATGGCACGTCACCTGGTAGCCGGACTTGGTGACTTTGCATTTGCTTTCTCCGATCCTGCACTTTGTTACTTTGTTAGGGCACAGGGCAAATCTGTGTGATAACAACGTATATCAACCTTAGACAGCATTCTAACATCGGTTTTCGAATGTGTTATGGTGTTAGATCCCAGGCAGGTGTTCCGACGACGGCAATCTGAGATGCCAGATTGCACGTGGGGCGGCATCGCATCGTTTCAGCGCGTCGAACGTCGCGTGGACCCCACATGGCACGGGTGGCACGACGGAACTGCTACAACTTTTGATTCCACCATCAATGGAGACCGCCTTGGGCATCGTGCTGTGCATCATTGCGCTTGTGCTCGTCGCACTCGGTGGTATCTGCGCCCGCCATCGTCGGCGTCGCGCCGATGAGAAAGCACATGTGCAGCTTGCCGCGTCGCCCGTGAGCTCGTCGCCGCTCTTCTGTGGCCACACGCGCAAGTCTTTGCTTGAACTTGGCATGCCCGCGCCGTCGCTGTCGCTCTCCATCGGACTGCGGCGTGAAAATGGATCTCAGAACGCCACGGCGCTTTCGTCGCCCGGCTCGACCACCGAAACTACGTCGGCCTCAGAAGCCCGCCCGATGACTACGCCCACGGACGCCCTTCGCACCTTCAACGACGACTTCTTCGTGCTATCGCAGCGCGGCATGCCTTTGCTCGAGTCGAGCCGCGGCGAGTCACCTGCTCCGACGCCCAATCGCCGAGTTATTTCCGAGGTTGTCGATGAGGAGGACACGAACGGCTCCATGTGGCACAGTTTCCTCGAGGAAGGCCGGTCGCTTTCAGTCTTCAGCGGGGGGTTCCCAGACCTCGACGGCGACCTGAACAGCTCCTTCCTTGTTCCGCAAAGCTACGCCAGCTCCATCGACGAGAATGGTGTCGCCCTTCAAGAGCTAGCAGCCGCCGAGGAAGGCCTCGGCAGTGCCAACACCAAAGTGCACTTATAAGCGTTTAGGCATTAGTATTTACTATCCATCGCTATCGGTTCTCATACAGTGCATCGAGTTGGCAGACTTTTGGTGAGTCTTCTCAGTGAGTCCCTGGCTGGCAATGACACACACCAGCCATTTCCGACCGCGACAGCCCTCGAGACGATAGGCTCGTTTAGGGTAACGGACGGGGTCAATGACACCCAAACAGCGATCATTTCCATTCCACAGCGCTTGATGCATCTTGCTGCAGAAAGCCATACGCTGCATCCCTCTGCTTGCGGTTCGATTTCCGGTCATCGTGGGATCCCATCCCATCTATGCATCCAAAATGTTTTCATGCAACTCGTCTCGGGCCTAAGCCATCTTGATTGCAGCGTCAACATCACACGCTATCGGCGCTAGCACACGACCACTAATCAGTTCTAGCGGTGCAGAACAGAAGTCGTCTGCCGACATCGAGAATTCACAGGGAGAGGTGGCTGCCCCTCTACCATGACGATCTTGGTGGTGCACTGTCCCAAGTCGAAATTGACGCGAAATAGTGTGCATTCTACGACGATTGCATCGTTTAATGAACGTGCGACGCACCAATGCCGTTGATACAATATCCGCGCCGGTCGATATGGTCGACTGTCTTTGCAGGCAACGTACTGCTTTGCTTCTTGGCTCGGAACTTGGCAGATACGTTTATAATAGGAACCGAATTCCCATGTCATGCGTACGGAAATAGTGTACCCAATCAATGGTCGCTGGGGATTGGTCCGTTTGGTTGGTGCTTGTGCCAATGGCCCATCAATTGCCAAGATGCCCAAGTTGACCCACCTCGTGCTCGACGCCGGCGCCCTCATCAAGCTCACGGACGTAACCAACGTCGCCGAGAACCTGTGGACGACCACCGATGTCCTCAACGAGATTAAGGACTCCAAGGCCCGCCGCTTCGTAGCGCGGCTGCCAGTAGAGCTGCAGACTCGCGACCCGTCCGAGAAGGACTTGGCCGCTGTTGCTGCCTTCGCCCGCCTCACGGGCGACTTTCAGTTTCTGTCGCTGACCGATTTGCGCATCATGGCGCTCACGTACATGTTCGAACGCGAAACCAACGGCATTGAGCACCTCCGCACGGCACCCAAGATCACGGAGACAGTTGTCACCGGCACCAAACCCGCCGTGCCCGCTTCCAAGGTGCGCTGCCGCTACCTGCAAACGGCAGGCGGCTGTCGCAACGGCGACAAGTGCCCTTTCAGCCACGACTTGAACGACGATGCTGTCGAGGCGCCTGCATTGCCAAAGGTTGACGCCCCTTGCCGTTATTTCAACTCGGAGACAGGTTGCGCCAACGGTGAAGCGTGTCGCTTTCAGCACATCAAGGTCGAGGCCGTGGCTCCAGAAGAAGTTAAGGTTGAGGTCGCCGAGAAGGCTGTTGTTCGTGAGGAGATCCGCAATGCCGAAGTCAAGTCGCGCATTCTTAGCGCTGGTTTCGCCGCCTCGAGCAACGCTGGCGCCGACGACGACGATGGCAAGAACTGGGTCAACGCTGAGAACTCGACGCAATTCACGACGTCGCCTTTTGGCACGGGCACCGCCACCGACAAGGTCGACGACACGATGAAGGTCGGATGCATCACCACCGATTACTCGATGCAGGTGCGCATCTATCGACCAGATTCTGATGGCTCATTACAGTCATGCATAGAACGTCATGTTGCAGATGGGTTTGCATCTGCTCTCGACGGACGGCATGGTCATCAAGCGCGTTAAGCAGTGGGTGCTCAAATGCGTGGCCTGTTTCAAGACGACCACGGAGCTCGACCGCCAGTTTTGCCCTGTGTGCGGCAACGCCACGCTCGAGCGTGTGGCGTGCTCACTCGATAAAGAAACCGAGCAGCTCACCCTCTACACCCGCGCCAACCGCCCCACGGTACTTTCCTCGGGCGTCGTCGCCGTCGCTAAAAGTCTGTCTATCACTAGAAACTGCGCGGCACCAAGTTCTCGCTCCCGATGCCCAAGGGCGGCCGCCAAGGCGACCTACTTCTCCGCGAAGATCAGCTTATGCACGGCATCTGGGGCCAGCGTCAGAAGGCCAGCTCCAAGGTCATGAAGAGCGCTTTCGGCGAGCATGTCGCGCACGACCTCGGCGTCAAGGTTGAGAAGCAAACAAACATCACCATTGGTTATGGCCGCATGAACCCCAACGCGCAAAAGGGCCGCGAACGTCGGGGTAAAAAGAAGCGCAGCACCAACTAGATGTAATTGACTAAAAGGCGCCGTAATATACCTCACGCAAGTACTCTCTGGGCCCTCACGCCTACTCGGACCGTTTATCGTCACCAAACGTGCTGATCGCAGTTGATGTGTGCAGTAATTGGAGAATTCACAAACCACAGAAGTTACTTCCTAAGTAGGAGCCAAACTCAGCGAGACTTCGCCCTGCGTTGCTGTCAAACGATGGCAGGTCAAGTGTTCCACGCGCGCTGGAATCGTGCACGCAATACGTCCCAGTAGCCACCAAAATTTGTAGCGTCACGTCTGTAGCAAGGGTTTAAGAAGATTGTATTTGACTCGAGACGCACCAAGCTGTGCTGCTCAGTGGTACGTTGTCGACGGCTACCAAATACCGATCATGGTCCAGTGGCTCTCTTGATTCGCACTGCAGCGTTCTCTTATTGACCGCAAACAAAGCTCTCGACACAGAAGGTGCACTTTGCCCAGCGCTCTTGATCCCAATCAGACAAGGCTAAATTTAGCCAGCCCCCCCCCACTGGGCGGTAAAATTACGCTGTTGCCCGTGAGTTTCCACAACGCCTCTTGTCGGCCAGTCCACGATGCCCAAGAAAGCCGTGTCGCTCGAGGACGCGATCCTTCAAGGCGTGCGCCCTACGACACCACGGGCGCTCGAGGCTTGTTTGCGCTCGGGCATCGAACCCGACGAGATCCTTCCGCGGTACCTGCGTTGTCTGCCCCGACCTAACTCCGCCGCCAGGGTCATCGAAGACTTTCTGCACCACAAGCACAAGCACGATGAAATCGAGCGGGAGGCGGCACAAATTCGCTACGCTCATTTTGAAGAGGGACGGCAGCTTAAGATCGGTATGCTACGACGCGAGCGGCAAAAGCTTGTCGACGCTGGCTACACCGGGTCACCGATTCTGGCCAAACTGAGTCCGAAAAAGGTAGCTCCTCACGTCCTGCAAAGATGGCCGCAAGGCTGTGTGCGTGGCTCTCGTGATGCCTTGTACTTCAGTATCGATACCGTGTCTATATGTAGTACCTCGACGACACGCTCGATACCCATGTACATGCTCTTGTTTCTTGACCCTGTGGAGAGGACCGGTGCCCATTGATCCATGCTTCTGTGTAGAAAGACATTTCACCCTTTGATGTGTTCAACGCCGCAGCATCAACGACCACGGAGAAGATCGTCGTGACGGACTCAACAATGGTTGAGATGGAAGAAAAGCGATTCCACGCCATGAAAGTTCGGTAAGACAATATTGTCCAGGAAGCGTTGGGATCTAACCAACGCACGACTAGACAAGAGCGGGAAATCGCGAGCATCATTGAGATGGAGAGTCGCATGGCCGAGATCCAAAAGCAAAATGCATTGCGGGATGCCCAGGAAGCCAAGCGGAAAGCTGAATGGGAGAAAGAAAAGAAGGAGCGCCGTGCAGCTCTCGTTGCCGCCAAGCACGAGCGTGAAATCCTCAAGAAAAAGGCTGACGTTCGTGCTTTGGCCCCCAATGATCAAGACACCAACGCCTCGTAGGACGCTGAGGCTGCAGCGCGTCGCCAGCGTGCGAAACGGGAGGCCGAGAAGGAGAAGGTGCTCCTCGAAGAAGAGCGCCGTCAGGAGAAGCTGCGGCAGCGGGTACGATGCCCCTGGGACAGCGAAGACTCATCGAAGACAGGAAATGGCCGAACGAGAGCTCGACAGAAAGCAAAAGGCTGAGCTCCACCGACGGCAAACCGAGGAGCTGCTCCAGCAACAAGTTCAATATTTTTCATGCCCAGTGGTTCCAACAGGCGAATAGGAAAACAAAATCATGGAGAATCGCCGACGGGTCATTGAACGTGAAGAACAAGCCCAGCAAAAAATGGCCGAAGCCAACGAGCGTCGGCGACAGGAAGCCGCACTGCGGTACGCCTCCCTTCCATTCCAGTGGGACCAAAGTCGCTATGTTACATGAAAATAGGCGCGAAAAGGCCAATGCCCGCATCCAAGCGGCTCTGGAGCAAAACCAGCAAGTCATGCTTAAGAAAAAGCAAGACTTTGAGCAAAAGCAAGCACTAGCTGCTGCCAGGGCTATGGAAGTGCACAAGAAGGAAATGCAAGGTCCGAGGGTTCTATCTTGTTCAAGGGCTGACATGTTGCAGAGCTCAAAGACCGCGCAGAACGCAATCGCAAGGAAGAAGAAATTCGGCTGCAGCGTGTTGAAGCAGCTCGCAACAACCAGAACGAACGTGTTGAAAGCATCGTCAAAAAGCGGCATCAACTGGTACGTGTATCGATAGCGCCATTTACAAGTCCGCTACGTAGGACACCCATCTCGACATTGTATATTCGGAAAGGCACAAAGAGAGGACGCTAAAGTCCGTCGAACGAGACTTGACGCTCGAGGAGAAAAAGGCCAACGTGGAGCGCCTGAAAAAAGGTTCAATATACGTTCGACATAAAGGCGCGCTCACGAGGTGCCTAGTGGAGGAGTTCAATCGAATCCAGACCTTGATCCGAATTTCGGAGGAAGACGAGCGCAGTCGCATGATCAAGCTTAAGAAGCAAGCGCTCATTGACGCTCGCAAGAAGATCGCTTTGGGTACACGAGCAGTGGGCCTCGCCATTTCATTGTGCCCTTTAGAATCGCTTGTCCGAAAACACCGAATTGCTGAGGCCGTGGGCAACATGCGAATTTCCAACAAGTGGGACAACATCAATGAGATCATGTACGACAACCATCGCTAGCGCCGTGCTGACAAGCTTGTAGGGAGAGCCCGGAGCGGAAGAATCGAAAGAAAAAACTCAATAGCTCCAAGTCAGCGTCCGATATTGAAACACCAACGTATTTATAAGGCCATTGAGCCTTTCGAGTGGGCAAATATAGTTAGGACATGTTAGTAATATTGGACTTCGACCTCTCCATTGTAAATACTCCTTTTTGTTCAAACGCACGTTAGGTTGTATTTCACATCTAATTCAGCGTTCAATCTGTGTTCTGCTGAGAACAGAAGTGCACTTGACAGGAAGAAAAGGTACTACGTAGTAGTGTTTTACCTTTTTGATCTTGAACGATAAAATATGGACAGTTCATGAGAACACAGCTCGGTAGCTTTATCTTATTAATCGCTATCGAGCGTAAGATCCACCACAGCGGGGGGTGCGGCTGCTATCTTCGGCTTCTTGAGTGGTGGCGGGTCGAAAAAGCCCTTACGAGGAATGACTGGGACTTTAGTCTGGTTCACGCCTTTCGGCGGTGCCTTCTTTGCCAAGGGAGTGGAGCTTATTGGGATTGGCTTTGTCGGCGGGAGACAAGGCTTGGTTTCAAAGATGTCGACAGTCGGAGTTGAGTTGAAAAAGGCGGCAATTGACTTCTGCGGTTGCTTTGGCTGCTTCTTGGACGATTTATAGTCGGCAGGTTCTTTGATCTTGGTGTACGTTCCCCCGCACTTGCTCTGCACAATTTAGCTGGAACGAGGTGCTTCATGGCGCATACCTCATGGGCTGCCCACCATGGATCTACTTATCGTATGAAACGGCGTCGGGAGCATATTTGGAACGCACCACGGGCACTAGGCGGTCGATTCATCGCACGTTTTACGATACCAAAGTATGGTGGGCACTTCTGGCAAGGGCCCTAAGCCAGTCATGGCATTCACCAAGCTCGAGGCTTCGCGCCCGTACGTCACACTTCCACCAATGCACGCGATAGGAGTCGACTTCGTCGTTGAACGTATGGTACACGGTGATTTTGGTTTGAGCTAATGGTATGGTCTGGTCAATTGTTTCCCAATTGAAGTAAAACCAGCAGCGTTGATGCGATTCATATGGGACTGAAAGATCGGACCGTGGTCTACGTGGGCGCAGCTGCAGCGCGGTCGAAACGAATCTGGCACCTTCGTGGTCCCGAACGGGGCTGTTGAGGAAGATGAAGGCGTGAATCATCTCATGCTTCCAGCAGTGAACGTACTGCCACAAAGATACACCAACTTACCAACAGCGTATTCACGAGGTCGGCGCGCGGCCGCAGCTTGAGCAGCGGTTCGCTACCATTTGTATAGATCTACACTTCTCCTCAACTCGAACCTGAGGCGGATGGAGCAAAAGCCTGTCATGGGCTGGAAGCTGCACAACCCTGCACTATTTCAGATACATGCATACACCCTTTGAAGCTTTTGAACATACCACAATGTCATGCGTTTGCTCCACTTAACCTCGCATCCATGGAGAAGTTCGTCGAAGAAAAGCCGATTGTACTCCTAGAAACACCACTTTGCACTTTAAGCGCTGACAGCAGCCTACCAGAAAGAGTGCCCAAATGTCGGGGTTCGGGTCTACGCATCGCATCTCAGCAGCTGCAGCTCGAGGCGACCAGACCTACGACCTCAAACTCCTCCGCGAGCAGGTTCATAACGTTGTGGAATTCTTGAACGGTCCCATGCAACGCTATTTAATGTATCCCAAATAAATACTGTAAACAGCAGATAGATGAGTCAACTTTGAGTCTCGTGGCTGGTCATTGCATGCTTTGCATCCTCAGCTACTTGGGCAAACTTGAAGCGAACGCAGAACCGCATCATCGCCCGTGTAAGTGCAGACTTACCTGTAGCTTAGCTTCGGTGCATGACATGGTATATCCTTGAACTCTTTGTTGCTTTTGGTCGCGAGTTGACGCCGCGGTGGCGTATCAAGACTTGGTGGCATTGCTCAAGACACGATTCCATTCCGTGCGATAGCTGGCCGACTCTTCCGAGGTCGATGTAGTCGATTGCTATGATCATATGGCGTGTTTTGCCTCGTTGGTTGCCTTAAGGAGGTAAGTACCACTGAAAAGATTGGGAATAGTTCGCATCCTTTGGGCACACAGTAGGAAGTTGCATCGGGGACGCTTGTAAACTGCACTCTCCATGCTTTTTTAACGGAAATGATGGCCTGAACGCCCATCCATTGAGCGACACACTATTGGAAGTGTTGGCACCAAGAGTTCCTTTACGCCAGCCGCATCTAGCCTTTACATCGTACCCAACGACCCACGAACACAAATTCGCAAGCCGGTGGCACCGAGTATGTCTAACAACCTCCGAAACCCACTCAACAAGGACTCAAGGTATCTTTGTCTCCAGTCCGTTCTCTCGCGTTGCGTGTGTTTTGGCGCCTTGTGCGCCTAGCGCACGGTGAATGGTGCTCCACATAACGCCTGAGCCTCCATCTTTAGGTGTGGCCAGGGACACCGATTTGAAATAGCCCGGGAAAACAGCTCGTAAAAATAGCTCACAAGAAAGGCTGTGGCTGGTCACTTTCTCACTCCACCACGATGGGACGCCAGTACCTCAGCGACAAGGCCTTCTTGACGATTTTCATCCCTGTACAGCCCTATAGTCCCGGTGCTAGTGCGTCACTGAAGCGTAGATTGCCTGCGCGCTATTTTTCGGCGCACCCGCCATGGTGCTGACGTCCTATTCGGAACCCGTCCAGCGCACACTTGAGGTGGGCGGTTGTGCGTGGCGCCGCCTCACGGGTCGCTTAGGCGACGCCCACGTACGTGCAAGGACAAGTAACCAAGTGGTGGCACAGGAAGACCAAAGCTCTTGGCTTCGGCACGGACAACACCCGCGTTAGCGACATCGAAATCCCGCTCGTGTTTCTCCATGAAAAGTACCCGACCGAAGGCCAGAAAACTCTGCGGCTTCACGACAAAAAATACAAGAAAATGGCGGCCATCATGGAGCGCAGCAAGTCGCCGTCGCAACTCGGCTACGTGTATATCTTCGATACGAAAGATGCTCGTGAACTGCCGACGGTGCGGCCCCGGCTTGCAATTGGCGGCTTACGAATGCTCCCAGGGCGAACTCGTTCAAGTGACAGGCATTGAGTGGGAAAACGACGCTTGTTTGCTCAACACCAAGCGCCAACGTAGCTTCCGGTGCGACGGCGCTCAAGACGCACCAGCTCATGCATTTATCTGTAGCATCAAGAGCATTCGACGGGACCAAAGTCAAGGCATTATGTACGCCAAAGTCGAATGGATTTAGTTTAAGTTGCTGCAAGCCAAATACATCACGAAACCTGTGTCATGCCTTGTGATCGTCGTGGCGCTGTCGTCGATTGTCGCAATGGTCGTCTTACAGAAGCAGCGTGTCGGCAATGTGGTGTACTACATCCACGCCCGACTCGCACGGTGTAAAAGCAGTATGTCGCTTGGCGATGATCCGTTCGTGGCCGAGAACACCGTCAAAGAGAACGTCGAGGCGCTCGTACGGCAGCGCCTGCAGGGCCACAAGCATCCCTATACACAGACGTGCATTTCTTGGCTGCACTCGTAGAGTCAAACACCTCGTAGCACATCCCGCAACGGGTCGTTGACAAACGCTTCGTTTGGGCTGTCGACAAGCACTTGGTTGTTCTCTATTGCCCGCCCTGTTAGGATCCTCAACGTGAAGCATCCACTTTGCCTTTCGAGACTACTGTTACTGTGTGGCCAGCAAACGCGCCTATGATATTGACGGTTAGCATCTGCGCGACGAAGTCCGGCGTACCAGTGTACGCTGCGTTCGACTGCGGAGACCCAGTGCCGCTGGCCGTCGCACTGGTCGATGGCGACACCGGCGCCGCTTTGTTGGCCTGAAAGAGGAACTGGCCGTAGTTGCCCCACCCGTGGAATCGGCCTTTAGGTGCCGGTGACGCCGAGAAGACCGGGTACACGTCGAGGTCAGTCCATTTCTCTATCAGTTCCATGAGCCCTCGCCCAGGTGCTTTGTCGGCAACGCGCTGGGAGTGTGTCGCGACAGAACGGTGCGTTCGCGAGCGAGTGCAGTGTGATATGCGGGTAGAAAGGCGATGTACTGCAGGACGTGGCGTTGTTTTGATACGGGTTGAACCCGCGCACAGATCCACAGGCGAACGGCACCTAGCATCGGTGTTTAGTCGCCGACATCGCCCGGCGCCTCACTTGAATGTCGAAAAATACGTTCGAGTACAGCGCCCGTCGTCGGAAGCGCGAGAGGCCCCAGAGGAAGGCGCCTTGCGCGAGGCATTGGAGCAAGGGCGGCGGCGCCGACGGTGGCACTGGCGTCGCACGCACGGCGTTCTTGTCACCGGAGTAGCGGACGCAACGCACCGAGCCGAAGCTCAGCACGATGGCGTGCACGAGCGCCCAGTCGGAGCTTGTGGCCACTCGAAGCTCCAGCGTCACTGAGTCCCCGTGGTACGGGCCTCGCAGCTGCAGCACTGTATCGAGCGGTGGCTCGTCGTCTATAGTGGTGGGCACTCGTTAGGCGGGTCAAGTGGGGCGTGACTACCGAAGAGGTACTGGGCGGCCTCGGACTCGGCATCGACTGGCGCGGCCTCGGGCACAAAGAGCACCGCTGTGAACGCCGAGAGATCGAAGACGAAGATGGGTTCATCCGACTCGGAGATGAAGAGACTCAAGAGCCGGTCCTCGAGGCGACACGGAAGTAGCGCGAATCCAGCGTTTGGTGCCGGCAGTTGAATATCAACCTTGGCGGCAACAGCGGCGACGGGTGCTCCGAGGTAGTGATTCGCTAGGGACAGCGTCTCCGGTGACGCTTGGTCTTGGAGGACAAACTGCGCGCCGGTTCTAGTGCTTGGAATCGCCTGGAGTGGCGGACAGCGTAAAGTACCGGTCAAAGAGCTTGGACGAAAGAGTGTTGGCGATGGCGTTGATGGCGCCGCGGCTCGTGAAGGGCACTCGAATGCCCAGGTGCGGCGACGCCAGCGAAATCATGTTCTAGGCCCAACGTCAAGGCGAGCAATGGAATGGAGCTGACCATGGGTATGATGCGATCGAAGAACTGCCGTGCGTACAGCACTCCGATGCAGTAGCGCACGTAGAGACCGCCGAGGGAATGACCAACAAGCGATAGCTTTTCGAGCCTACGCCAGCAGCCTCAGTTGTCACCTTGGAGAGGAGCCCGACTTCGGACAAGAGGCGGCAAGCGCCTCGACTTCATCGGCCAAGCGCGTGCCTCCAACGTCGATCCCGTCGTGCGTATCCTTGGCGTTCGACTCGGCCGCGACAATGTACAGACCTACGCTACCTGTGTCAGCGAACTCTTGCTGGCGACCGAGCACCGGTAACGTCGCGGAAAACGTCCTTAAGGATGAACTCAAACGTCTGGTAGTCAGCGGGGCTGCCATGCAGACCATGCTGGAGCACGACGAGGTGTGTGGCATCATCCTGCAGGCGGCGCGCCGGCGGGCCAAAGAGGTTTGTCGCATCGACGTCATCGCCCGCTGCTGGAGGTGCTCCAAAGAGGTCCTCGAACTCTTGTGCTGGCGGTGCCGGCGGTCCGAAGAGGTTCTCTGCGTCGTCAACAGCGGCAGCAGCGACGGCCGACGGTGCAGTGCCGAACAAGCTCGTGTCCATCGTGCAATATCCAAAACTCAAAATATACCGAAATCGAACATAAAAAACGGTTATTTAATGCTTTTAATTCATTTGCAGTTTCCTGCTTGCCATGATGGCGCATTGCCGGCGACGACAGCCGAGCCTCATCCGCCATCTGCGCCCCGTACGTGGCGTCCTCACGAAAGGCTACGATGTGCTGTGGTCCCGTGCATTGCACGGCATGCATGCCTGCCCATGACACGAGCCGACTACGTAGCTCAGGCTTGAATCTCGTCGGCCGTGTCCAACTGGTTCATTTGGCAAGTTCATGATTCATGACAACAACTTTGGCCTTAACTGCATGCATGCTCAAGTACACTACATCAATCTAATCGGGAAGAGGCGGCTCTCGGTAGGTTTGAAGGCCTAGTCGACGTAGCTGTCCTTAAAGTCGTCGAAGAAGTTGTCATACCACTTCTCGGAAAGATCATGGCCGGGTTGTTGGCAATTATGAATCGAGCTTCTGTGGCCGTCGTACTGAGAGCGCTCGCAGTCTTGTTCTTGGCGAGCGCAAGTTTTGAAAAGCCGCCCTCAACACCTGCTAGGGAGGGAGACCTTGATCAGCAGATGCCCAAAAGAGCGCACAACCGCGTCGAGATGGTGGTGCTCTGGTGCATGGTGCGTGGGTGCTCGAGGAATAAACACTGCCGTCATCGAGCTGTAGCACACGGTGAACAAGAGGCAGCTGACTTCCTCCTTGAGGGCGTCGCAGGCGTCCGTGGGCATGTTGCTCGTTAGCTTCGCCAACGCATCATTCGGCGCAAAGAGCGTGGTGGGATCTCCGCACATCCCGAGCCTCATCTCATCGAGGCGCGCCGCCTAGTTAAAAGTCGGATCAGAGCGATAATACAAAGCCCGTCGAAGTGAATCTGGACTTTGCAAGTAAATCTACCGACATCTTTACCCTCTGGTAGTCGAGAGCAAAATATCTCGTCCGCAGCTAGCATGCGACCTTACACTCCATGTCGTTGTAGACCTTGAGCGACGTCGCGTGAACCTTGTCGGCCTTGTCGTTCTTTGCGCCCTCTTTTGCAATGTCTTGCGATGAAAATGTGTGCGCAGGACACCGTAGTTAGTGAGAAACGCCCTCAATGCCCTCGCCAACGCATTGCCGCAAGCGTTGGGCTTTCGTCTTGCTTTTCGAGGAAAAGTCACTGGTCACGTCGTCGATAAACGTATCGGGGCGTCCTAAGGCGAGGCTATGGTAAACGGATCAGTTATATGGGCCTCGACACGAATTTCATTGCTAAAAGTCTCGTTCCAACAGCTTTTATGGTATTCATGGCGTCGTATCTGGTGCTGCATGATGTCAGAAAATGGCACCTCTGACGGGAACTACGGCAAGGAAAACCCTGTGGCCACCATGTCCGACGACCTACGTCACACGAAAGTGCTGCAACACGTTCGGTGTAGAGTTCAGAGTGCTCAGAGGATTGGGACGGAGCAAAGGAAGAAGACATTCACACTAACGACCATGACTTCAATGACATCGCGATTGAATTGGAGGTGGACCGCATGCCATATTTCATATTCCCATTTCATGGCAAAATGTGGTATTTATGGCAAATTTGCATTCCCTGGTGCCAAGCACTCCAGCACCCACCCTTGTCGCATCGCAATGCTCACGCCCACCACGGCTAAACGACCATGCGGAGTGCGCCGTGTGCGCATGACATGCGCTGCTAGGCTGAGACTCACCATTCATCGGCCATGTCTAACTATGCCATCTCCGCCGTAAGTGACTGCTACATCAGCTCGTGTCGCAGCGCAATGCTCATGCCTTCAACGATCACCGTACGCACCCTTTCTCAGGGAGCTTCCTCTGGCAGCATCACAGGCCTTGCTCGCCACGGCAACCTGTCACCTCGGTCTCGCCTTAGCTCATGTTTCCAGTGCCTACTTGTCTAGCTAAACCAGCGCAGCAACGTGTTGTGAACGAGATACATATATATGATACACCCTAGCCTACAATGCAATGGTCGCGAGCCCCGGTGCTACTGCTCGCTGTTGCCGCGCTTGCGGTGCGCCTTCTTGCGTTTGGCGTAGTTGACTTCGGCGGCGGGCACACTGTAGTCGCGTAGGGACGTGTACGAGGTGCGGCGGTCGAAGGACTCGGGCGCGACGCTAAGGAACTTGTGAAACGCGGGGCTCACTCGAGCTTCGGAGTGCATAGCGGCGGCATCGAGAATGTCCTGAAAGGCCGCACGGCGCTTTTCGAGAACTTTCGTGTCGTGTTTGCGCAAGTAGGACCAGACGCCAGCGGACGGCAGCGGCGGCAGCGTCGAGTTGGAGATGGTGAAGCGGGAGAAGAGACTCGAGCGCGAGGCCATGGCCTCCTTCTCCTCAAGAGGCATGATCTGCGAAAGCTCAAGGTAGAGCTGTCGAAAGTCCGTGTACCGGCGACGAATCGTGTACGTGCTAAGGAGGTCGTGCGGGTTCTTGACGTCAACGTGGTACATCACAATCCCGTCCGTGCCCACCGAGTAGCTCGTGACCGTGAGGTCCACTACCCGCGGTGAAGACGTCGTGAGCGAGTCGACGTTGAACTCGTCTTCGGGCTGGTCGGCCATCCACGCGACGCACAGAAGAAGGGAATATTTCGATTGCCAACGACGCCAAGTGCCACCAGCTGCGAGACCATCTCCTTCGGTCCGGAGTCCCACGCGCGGAAATTGACCGCCAAGGACCAACCCTTTCAAAATCCGCCAATCACCGTGCGGGGAAATTTCAACGATCCAATGAAACGCAAGGATCCAGCGCAATGTGTGACCGGCCTATGACAAAACCCTCGGTGGTCGAGAACGTGAAAACCGAAGTCATTGGGGGGCAATCGATGTGAGTTCAAGGCGCGTGCAAGGTCATCGCTTCTCGGCACAGCTGCTGTGGGCAGCGAAGGCGGGGGTCGCTGTGATGCAACGAACGGACGGACCGACCGCCGTAGAGGATGGGACGTTAAAATTGAACTGCCGCAGTTGCCACTTGCGGCTGGCCTGGTGCCAAACTCAAGAATATCGAGGCATGTTGGAGCTTCAAGGGCAACATCAACGTCGTCAAAGTGATATCCGAACGAAGCCCTCCGAACGGCGACAAAATTGCACGACCACATATACTAGAAAAATGCTGTCTCCTTTTCTATGAGTTCCTTGGACGCAGAAAGGAATGCCTTGGAGAACTCTTTGGAGCGGGCCGCATTGGACCTCACCGAGAGGCGGTATCCAGCCTTGGCTTCCGACTCGGCGTTGGCGAGATCATGGAGCATCTTGGCCATCGAGAGCGTTTGTTCAGCGGCGCTCAAGTGGCCTCCCGCCGCTTCTTTTGTCGGTGTCAGCGCGGTCTTTGGCGGTGATGGGGTGCCCAAATTGTCGCTGACGTTTCTGACCAGCGCCGCAAACGCGGGTGATGTCACGTAGTTTTCGATCGTCTCAACGGGGGCTGTGGGGGCCTCGGCCCCCCCGTCGAGCTGCTCCCATGACGCCGCCGTCAGGATCGTGGCATACCGTGTCGTGTGCTTTTTCTGGTTGGCGCGGTCGAGGGCCGAGAGAAGACCATTGTTCGCCAGACTCCAATGAAGCAACTCCCGGTAAAACAGCAGCAACTCTTTTTTCTCGAGAACCACTTTGCCACGGAAAGCCAGTTTATCGAGCCTAAGGATACATATACGCCTTCACCACACGATTCGAAAGCTACGTACACGAAGGCGATGTTCTCGCGCGGCACTATGGTGTCTCGGTGCGTCGGGAATAGCACTTCAAACAACGTCGAGACTGTAGCTGGCGGAGTGTCGAGGAGACTTGGGATCTCACCCATGGGCTTTTTTGGGCGTCCAAGGCATGCTTGATGCGTCTGCAAGTATTTCCGTCCAAGATTGAGCGTCTTTTGCATGCGCAATGACGTTTGCTCAATGGCAGTAGAAGCAGTCTTGACGTTTTCCAGCGTGTCAAGCATGTCGGCCTTGAGTCGGGAGACGCGGAACCCGTCGTAGTCAGGGCACAGATAAAGCTACTTAAGAATCGCTAATTGCTCGTATGCAAAGTGCACCTGTTTCTCCATGACGATCTGGAAGGCATCCATAGCCGCGCGAATGTTGCGCATGGCTACGTCCAGCGTGTAGATTTCAGAGCCCGTGGTCTCCAAAAAGTTAGAGGCCTGTATTGCAATGAGCGCAACTCGAGAATGGCGAATACACCTGCGCAAGAACGTGGTGCGCTCGGGCAACCTGGTTACTCGTTGGTGCCGGCTTGGGCTTGGCTTTGATTTGCAGCTTCGACGTGCTGCTGCTACCGTTCGTTGGGTAGAAGAAGCCCACGGTCTTTTCTTGCCGGTCTTCGTCCTGCATCCCGCTCGGCCTTTTTACAAGCAATTGGCTGCACAGTGTTCGAGTTGCGTCGTTGTCAACCGTTGGCGGGTTTAATCTTATTTTTACGTCCGACTATTTATACAGCCGACATAACATAACCTCGGGTCTTGTCAAATGTCAAGCACAGCACCCGTGATGGCCTCTTCACGAAGCTGGCTTCGTTCCAACGCGCCACGCCGCTTCTTGTATTCGCTTCGTTTGACGCTGTTCAAGATCGAATTTCGACCAACTTTTTGTTAAACACTCTTCTACCTTCAAAAGTTTGACTACTTCACACTGCTTCCCTTGGACAGGGAACCTTTAGAGGACCACAAGCGGTGGTGGAGGCCTCCATGCAAGAGGTGCGTCTGCTTGAGGCTGTACCCCGCGGAGACGGACTCTGGGAGCGGCCAGAGGGCATCGTCGATCGCGCCATGGGGCCGCAAAGATGCTGTCGGCGTCTATCGTCGAGGGTTAGCCATTCTACTGGCGCCGGCTCAAGATTACAAAGTCCTGCGGCATCGGCAGCGTCGATGCAAGGGACGCTTTGGAGGACAATGCAGTTAAGTCTTCTATGGCGATAGCCGGAGGTCGAGCTGGAGGATCGGACTGTGTCGAGATGAGCGACTGTGCATCGTGACTTATCGTGAGCGACGTGGGATGCATCGATAACGCAGACACAGTGGATGCCCATGGCGAGATCGAGCTTTCGTATGGAGCCGCTGTCAGCGGTATCCACCCGTCCGTGCCGCCCTCCTGTGCCAAATGTGCGACCTTTAACGCCGTCGGGGTAGCTTGTGCAATTGGGACGAGCTGAATGTCGCGGCTCAGTAGTGACAGAGGCGTGTCGGCGGGTACGAAGTCCAGCGATACGAGGTCGTGATGGACTGCCACAGGCGCGTCGAAAATGCGAAACCCAAACGCCGATGAGGCAGTGTCCGTGCTTGGAGCCGACACGAACCACTGCGCTATTGAAAAGGACGTCGCCCCAGTGACCTCGAATGCTGCCTCGGAGACATTCACCGACGCTTTGTCACTCGAGGTCGAACTTGAAGGTCTGCTTTCGCATACAGCAGGTGAGATCGTTGTCGCATTCGACCCATCAACCGCGGGCTTTGGTGGTGCTAGATCCGTCGTTGCCAGCGATATGGTTTCTGCAGCGTCGAATACTTTGGTTGGCACCTCCAGCGTCAATGAGGCGTCGGCCACACGGGGCTGAGGCATGGATTTGGGTTTAACCGACAAAAGCGGCAGTGGTATCGCCTCTGAAGGGAGTGTTGGTTCTGGCGCTGGCAACTTCGGATCGAGCAGGGTCTCGAGCATGCCTTTGTACTGACCGAGGACGCTCTTCAGCTCGGCAAGCTGAGCTTTCCAGCTCTCTGTGGCAGTTTCCTCTCGCTCTGGGAGGCGCGGTGGGAGATGTGGTCGAGGTATTGGGGTGGCGGGCGCCTCTGTGAGCTCCGGTCGCTGGTGCTGTGGTGCCACAATCGCCAGTGGAGCGTCATCCAGGATCTTGGACGAGTGTAGCACACTTGCTCTAATCTCGCGCCTACATGCAACGATTCAGCTACCTGCGCAAAGTCCCAGCGACTGACAGCGCGAGCAATGCCGCCGACTCGGGCAGATCGTGCCCAAGTGATTTGACGCGAGCACGAAGGAGTGTCCGCTTATGATTCCGTGGCTCCGGTAATGATGCCGAAGGATATACATACCTGCGTTTTGAGTGCTGATAATGGGCTTTGTGGTTGCAACGTTGGACGTATGCTCGTCGATTGGCGGGTTACGGGGGATGGTAGTGGCGTGGCGACAGGGGGCAGCTCAGTGGGTGGCGTAAACTGCGGAAGGCCCTCCACAGCGATACTTGCGGTAGTGATAGGCTTCTCTTTTCTTGCCTCGGCGGCGAACTCTTTGAGAAGGTCGGCCACCGATGGCAGCGGCGCAGGTTCTTGACGTGGCCTTCGCCTACAACGTCGTTCTGAGGCATTGTAGGCAATGCAAATGGCTACGTCGTTTCCTTCGCAGCGCGAGACCGAGCTGGCTTAGGAGCGAGCTTGCGCCTTCCGGCGTCTCTGTCCCGCAGGTCCATCTGCCACTGCGTTGCCATCGCGCCCGTCGTCGAGGATCGAATCTTTGGCCAACGCCAATTGGTCAAAAGAAACATCGATTCGAGAACTGATTGGCCAGAAAAACGAGAAACAATTGGCTAAAAATCGAACCCTGCGGCACACGATTGGCTGCATCCAATGCTTGATATTATCGAGCACCCGCTTTATTTTGCCTCCTAAAAGTGTACGTTCTTTTACGACAAACATACCATCACTGCGCACCAGCGTCTAGGGACGCCAATTACCACAAACGAACCCATTTGGATTCAAATAGAGCTAGCCTCACATCGAGGCCTTCTAGTCCCCAGATTGAATTCATGGAAAACGTACCTTGTGGTTGTTGTCAATTTTAGGCCTTTGTCGAGTATGACACATTCTAGCTAGCCTTACGCCGAGCTTGAGGTGTGTGTATAATCCATGTTAAACGGTTACTCCAAACGATATCCCAACAAAGGCACTATCGTTCCAGCTTCCTAACGAAATGCTTATCAGTTCTTTCGTGCGAGGCAAATGTGGGCGCCACGAACAACAGGGTGGACGATCACCTGCCTTTCGTGGTGTGTAGGAGTGTGGCCGTGACCGAATCTGTTGTTCAAACCCTACCGATTGCCTTGTACTTCTGCCGGTGGCGTCCTCGGCAGCGAAAACAATCTTTACTTCTGGTGGCGGTGTCGAAAACCTGACATTATCTTTATTTCATTCTAAATTGTATAATATATAGAGTGTGTTCACCGGTATTCTCGTTGTGTGATGAACTCTTATCTGTTCTAGTGGGGTTGGGGCTCTTAGTCGACTGTTGTAATCCAGTCCAAGTCGTGGATTGGTCCCTTTCAGGAAATTGAGCGATTGGCTAAAACTATAATCCCTTGAGATCAAATACTATTATGTTTCAGAGTAAATCTGGGCCAATGGGCGTCGCGCAAAACGAATGGTGCGAAGGAAAAGTTTAAATTTGCGTGTCGTCAAAGATCACTTTTGAATTTGCGTAAGGGTCGGTAGCATGAACCGCGTGTTCGGTAGATATTTAGGCGCCTGATGATGACAAAATGTACCACCTCTCTGATTACATCGTGAGGAAATACATTCCATAGAAACTCTAATTTTTTGCTGAGGGCCAAACAGAATAATGATTCATAGTATGGAGAACTCGAGGAAGACAAAATGTACCACCTCTCTGATAAACCGTGAGGATTTACATTCCATAGAAACTCTAATTTTTTACAGAGAGTTCTCCCAACTTTTAAATCCATAATGTTATGTGTAATAATCATACAACTTGTCCATGAACACTCTTTGAAGAGCTGGAAGATGCGCTTAATGGGGACAGTCTACGAGGCGAGAAGCCAGCCGACCAATGCTTCAAATTAAGGTTAAAGTTGGCTCTCTCTGGGTCCACAAACATGATCGGTGCAGACTGAGGCGGACTCTTTTTTGGGCTCCAATCAACTTTCTGGTCAAGGTATTGCCCAAGGAGAGATTTGCAATGACAGGAAGGACTTAACAAGGACATAAGTTTCTGTACAGAACAGCTACAAGACTTAATCAGTCTCCACGCAGTGAGGCTAAACGAATGCTAATCGATCTAGCAGCTTCATGCCAAGCCTGTGCTGTCCCAAGGGTTGCATTGACACAGTTTTGTCCACACCGACTACTGATGGAATTCATACATGCAAAGGAATCTCGAGTCATAATACACCGATTTCACGCTCGCCTGGGCACCCAGCAAGTGCTACGCAACTGCGAAGGCCGAGCCCGATGTGCTTGGCGTCCACAAGCAGCTCTTGATCAATCGCTTCGAGTGACCGCAGTGCGCTGTGGCGAGATGCTTGTGGACGCCAAGCACATCGGCGCCACAGCGCACTGCGGTCACTCAAAGCGATTTGATCAAGTGCACAACTCTTGGCGAACGGCCTTGCTATTTAAATCGGATTGGCGAAGGGCCGCCTAAAAATACCCTCGAAACCCAGAGCTTGGAGGGACACTCGAGCAGTTTTTCCCGGGCCATGGGCGGGGGCGCGAGCAAGGCTGCCAAGGATGGGGCGCCTCGTACGACGCCGACGACGTCCAAAGTGACGGCCAAGATGACGGGCCGAGGAGTGCCCGCACCGCTCGTGGCAGCCAACACGCAGTGGAAGATGGTGCCGCAACCAGGTGTAAACCGCATCAAGAGTTCGGGGCGGCTGTCGGTCATCGAGGAAGAACTCACGCAGATGCTGCACGACCCCGTGGGCCAAAAGCACATTGGCAACTACGCCAAGAAGATCCTGACGTCCGAGACGTTCTATTGCTGGGTCGAGTGCATGGAGTTTACGGAAGCACCGTCGTCTGGGTACCAGCGTAGTGTTGCCAAACACATTTACAAAAAGTACATCAAACACGGCGCGGCGATGGCGCTGGGTGGGCTTGCGAGCGACATGGTGGCTCATTACGACGTGCGCCCATCCGCCCCCTGCCCGCGTCTGACCCCGTGCCTAGGAGCAAATCCAGATCATCGACGAAGATCCGTCCCAGATAACAAAAGACTTCTTCGCGCCGATCCAAAAGATGTGCTTTGACGACATGTGTAAAAACACGTATCACCGCTTCAAGAGCTCGCCCGAGTACGACTTGTACAAGCTCGAGCTCAAGGATACGTACAACAAGGTGACCGTGGATGACTTCGACTACCTCGAGCTCCTCGGCTCTGGCGGCTTTGGCCGCGTCGTCCATGCCCGCAAGAAGTCTACGGGCAAACACTACGGTGCGCCGCCAGCTCCTGGTGTAAGGACTCAACTGTCGTGCGTAGCCATGAAAATCCAACTCAAGAACGGCCTGCTCCACGAGCACCAAGATCAACTCGACCAGATCACATCTGAGAAGGACATTCTCCAGATGTGCAACCACCCATACATTCTGGACATGCACTACAGCTTCCAGACCAGTGCACACGCCATCATCGTCACGGAACTTGTGCGCGGCGGCGACCTCAACGAGCTTATGAAGGGCTCCAAGCGCGGGTACCTTCCTGAGGGCCGCGTGCGATTGTACGCCGCCGAGATCGCGCTTGCTCTCAACCACCTACACGAGCTTGGACTTATCTACCGCGATCTCAAGCCATGCAACGTGCTCTTGGGCGAAGATGGCCACATCGTACTCGCTGACATGGGGTTGGCCACCGGCCTTGAGGAGATCCGAGCCAAGAAGGTGCGCGCGGAGGCGGAGGCTGCAGCGCTCAAGTCAGAGCCCATGACGTCCCTGAGCCGCGTCGAATCGCACGTGACGCTGCCAGAAGAAGATCATAATCCCCATGGTTGTGTGCAGCTCAGCGGCCAGACGCAGACGGTGCCCAAGTCGTTTGCGCGGCCGCCAGATGCCAAGTACACACGGCGCAAAACCACGGTCGGAACCAAAGGCTACATGGCCCCAGAGCTCATTTCGGGCAAGCTCCTCCGTCGAGAGGAGCGCCCGGGCTACAACTTTACGATCGACTACTGGTCCCTGGGCGTCACCATTTACGAGCTCATTTGCGGCTACCAGCCCTTCAATCTCTACAACGTGCTCGGCGATGGCTTCCTCGCCGAGATTGCCCAGGAAGTTGAGGTCGCAAAGCTCAGTCCCCGGTCGCAGTACCGCGCCGAGCTAGAACGCATGGCGGCCGGCGTGGACTATCCAGATCAGGTTGATATCTTATCCGGTACTGGATTTGAGTTGATAATGGTTGATTTGCAGGTGTCCGCAAACGCTCGCGACTTTATCAATCGCCTTTTGGAAGTGAACGCAGTGAACCGAATGGGATGCACGTCGCGGGGCTTCCTCGACATCATGGAGCATCCTTTCTTCCACGGCTTGGACTGGGAACGGCTCATGGTCAAGCACGTGCAACCCGAGTACACCCCGAGTCTAAAGCCCCTCACGGACCGCAAGACGTACTCCAACTTTTGGAATATGATGGCACACTTCGATGCTCGAGACAAGCACTTTATACGACGTAAGTGTGCAGTGGGAGGTCGAAAGGTCATGCTTTTGTGTCGTAGATGACTGGTACCAAGACCCTCCTCCGGAGAAGCAAAAGGCCTTTGAGCAGTGGGACTTCATCTCACCGCATACGCTCAAGGCCGAACTCGGTATTGCAGCCGAGATGGACGAGAGCAACCGGCCGTACAAAATTCTTCAGCTCACGGGCGAGACGTCGGGATGAAGCAATCACCTTGTAGTTAGATACTGTGTGCTGTAGAGTGGATAATCGGCTGCTCGGTAATGATACCATTGTGCAGTGTTTCCCGACGAGTTGTTTGCGTCAATGGGACCTTTGGATTGACCGCCACACAGTTTGCCATGGCCAGTTAGCCACGCTTGTCTCGAACATGTTCGGTGGGCTGCAGCGGCCTTGCCTGTGACCACAGACGCAGCGCACGTCGCTCCCTCTGGGTGCGTGGCTTCTACTGGCACCAGTACTTGGTTCCTGAGCAATGGAATCGAGTCAACGCGTCAATCGACGCTGCGAATCGCTCACAAGCATCCACTAACGTTAACGTTTAGGGTGAAAGTGCCAACAGGGCAGCTCAATGGACGAGGCTAGCAGCGGACAGTTGCATTGAGGCCACGAAGCTAACGGCATGCACAGCGATGCGTTTAGATTCCGGCGCCGCTTTTGCACCTCCACCTGCCGCAGCAACTTTCGGACACCGGCACCCGTGCAAAGCCAAGCTCTCGAGTTTCTATCCTCTGACAGCGTGCTCCTACGTGGAGCGCCAGCCCACCGCCCCGTGGCTCCGATTCCGTCCAGCAGCCAGCCGTGTTTGCCGCTTTGTACACGCTTTTTGCTATTTTTTGCCCTTTTTGCCGCCTTTTTTCTTCTTTTTGCTCGCCTCGGCCAGCTTTTTTTTCTCGTCGAGTACGACTTTGTGGGCGCGGTAGGCGGCCTGGATCTTGCGCGCGGCGATGACCTGCTTCTTCTCTTCTTCGCGGCGGAGGACTTGAAGCTCGCGGAGCCGCCGCTTCTCGTTCTCCTTGGTTTTTTGCAGCTCAACCTCTTCGAGCCAGCGCTTCTGAAGCCCTTCGAGCTTCGCGGCGTTGGCGTTGCGCTGTTCTGTAAGCTTGGCGAGCTCTTGCTGCTTCTCGGCCATGTCCTTGTCGTACTTTTGGCTCCAGTGCGTAAAGTCTTTGTGCAGGCTCTCGTGCTTGGCTTTGAGGAATGCGACGGTCTCGCTGTGCACGCGGGCTTCTGTGTCGCACTCGCGTGTGAGCACATCGATCTTAGCCCGCTCCTCCGTGATGAGCTGCTGATACAGCCGCGCCGTCGACGCCGTCTTGGCTTTGGCCTCGTTCCGCGCATATCGGATGTCAATTTGCGTCTTGGACTTGACCTACGGAAGGGGTAAAAGGCAGATGCGGCCACGCGCGGCGTACTTGAAGGAGCTGCTCCTTGAGCTGCGCAATGGCGCTTTTTTGGTCCGCAATCTCGCGCGTGTGCTCGACCTTTTCACGGGCCAGCTCCTGGGTGAGCCGCTTGACCTCCTCGGTGGCCTCCTTCTCCGTCTCGATGAGGTCCGTCGCCCGTTCGGCCGCGTGTTTGCCCTCCGTAACGAACGTCACGAGCGAGTCGTACGCGCCGGCGCGAAGCTCCCGCGTCGTTTCCGTGAGCAAGTCGATAAGCGCTTGTCGTTCGTACTGAATCTTCATGAGGTTGCCTCCAAAGTTCGGATTGTCCTAGCCGAGCGATAAGGAAGCGCTGCAGGCAGCATAGAGTGCCTTGAGGTTGCGGCAAAGGCTGCGCGTTGACTCGCGCAGGGCGCGGCTAACTTCTTGAATATCGCGCTGGTTCTCCTTGAACTTGGATTTGTTGGCCAGACCCTAGATGGAAGCAAGGTGCGGGCAGGGCATCGGGCACCGGTATACCTTCAGCACGCTGCGCTGGGAGATGAGGCTTTCATACTTGGCCTCAAGGCGTCGCTGCTCCTGGATGATGCGCGAAATCTCGTCGCCCACGACCTGCGAGAGCTCTTCGCGGTGCTGTAGGATGTCGGGTGTGATACTGCCGAGGAATGATAGCTTCTCGATTGTCTCTTCAAGGATGGCGCTCGCGCGCGTCGCCTCCACAGGTGACAGCCGGTGCGTTGGCGCCGACGTCGCAGCGGCCTTCATGTAAAACGGCCTGCACCTCGGGTCTCGATATCGAATTGAAACGGTCGCGATAACAAGCCATCACAACATGCAACGGCAACAGCCATGCTTCGTAGCTGGCAAAGACGATCCAAAGTGGCGACGCCGACTTGGCTCGTGGTCGAGCGCGAGTTCTCTGCATGATCTCGCCTCACTCCTCGAGCAGATAGCTTCTGGGGCCTCGAAAT